>JAQBSW010001367.1:0-136844 GCA_029291075.1 Eudiplozoon nipponicum | reverse complement strand
TAAACCTGCAATATTGAAGCTAACATCATATAAAGTCTTCGACAATAGGACTTCAACGCTAATTCACACTAGATAATATATACACCGAGTTTGTTAAGGATAATTACACTATGGCTGTTGTGTTAGTAACCGATATCAACATTGTATTACCGAAAATGTACACGGTACTAACATGATGGATATTAATTTATGAAAGAGTTCACCGAAAATGAGAATTACAACTATTGTTGAACACCTGTTACTCCAGTAAATCCATACAATCTGGCCTTGGTCGATATCTGTTATCAAATTTCACAGTTAGCATGACATCATTGAATTCAATATATAACAGTTAAATACTGTTTGTTGCGGACCAACTTTCTGTTCATGCTGCCTTTGTTTTATCCTTCTGGTCACAACTGAACTAATTTGTTACTAGGTTCGCAACACAAAATACATACTTGTTCGATTTAATAAAAATTCGATGCATGAGTGCCCCGGGTTGTATGCTATGATCATGTCAATATTTCGGTATTCATCTCGACTTAAAATTCCTGCATAACACCAGACTGCATATAATTTAAGTAAGGTTCATAAAAAGTTTTTCCTCAATTATCTATTTGCCATTGCGTACCTAGTAACATATTATTTAACACAGGACCATAAGCGTATATTAAAGTCAACATAGTCAGATGATATAATCTCCTATAAAAATGCGTTTCGTGCTAACCGGCGACTTATTAATGTAGTCCGACAGTATGTCCTATGTCCACTGAGAATTTATTGAAATAATGTGGTACATTGGATTGCTGCTATTCGCCAAATATGCGGCGGTTTTAGGGTGCAACGCCAGCTCCTACAAAGTAATTTCCAGTTAATGCGAAACGCTTGGGTATTTAATATTATACTGTTTGTTCATGCAGAAGTTTAAATATCATTCTGGTCCTATTTAAACTAATTTATTACTAGGAAAGTAGCACTTAATAAAACGTTTCACATACGAAATCCATTGTGTTGCCATCAGGTACCATAGTGTTGCTACCAGGTAACGACTCAATAACCCTAGTGTTGGTACACTCTGCGGGTTCGGTATATATATTATACATAATAAGATGGCTTTTAAAGTCCCATTGTCGAGGACTTTATATGAAGTTAGCTGCACTACTGTAGGTTTACAAATTCTTATAAGAAATTGTATTGTCCATTTTCTCAATATTTTTTGACATAATGTACAGTGGATATAGGGCGTAATATCGGCTCCCACTGATGAGTTGCTAGTAAGCAAGAAGCTAACTGCGTAACCATATTGTTGGTACTATGTACCTATTTGAAAACCATAGTTTTGGTATCAGATACCGACTCAACAACCACAGATTTGGTACCCTTTTCAGGCTCGGTATATATATTACATATAGTGAGTTGACATTGAAGTTGTACTTTCTAAGATGTCATAAGTTATATCCAAACCTGTTGGTCCACAAATTCGTATGAGATAGTAACATCAACCTGTCCCACGAATGTATAATTGGCATAGGATGTAATACGGGCTCCTACTGATGAGTCGCCAGTAAGCACGAAACGAATGTGCACATGAGATTAAAAATTTACGTTGGTCTTATTTGAACTATCGAGTTACTTGGAACTTAATAAATAATACATCAATGAATTTTATATTTTATACGGTAGTTGATTGAAAGCAAATTTATTGATTTGTTACGATAAAATTAAATTTTTGCGCTTCGTTTTCCATAAATTCAATCTTGCTAAAATTCAGAAAAAATTCAAATTTAAGTCAGTTGTGCTACTTTTTCTAAGGTGATGATTGTATTTACAACCTCGTGATAACGAAAAATTCAAATAAAAGGGATTATACATCCAGCATTGAGGCCCACGTAAGAAATTAATTCAATTAAGACAAAAGGGATATGCCAACTTCAGATTGAACACAAAGTGCAATGGAATTAAAAATTTTGTTTTGCGCTGAGCGGTGATTCATGAGAAGGGGCCCGAATCGTTCCTTGAACGCACTTCAAACATACTCAATCTTAGCGCCCAACTTGCCATAAAGCTTGAAAAGATTTATATTGTGTCTATGGCGTACTCATGAGTTGCGAGTAAGCTCAAAACGCATTTATATGTGACATAATACAATTTTTTCATGCTGACTTTAGCATACTATTTTGGCCAGGTTTGAACTACTTAATTACCAGTTACGCAATACCTAATATATAATCGTATCTATGGTAATTAATGATTATCGCAAAATTTGATAACTTGTGTCAATCGGGGCTGATGTAAAAGGCTTAGCTGGAATAACAGGTTTTCAGAATTTCTTAATATTCATAAATTAATTGAAATTCAGCCTACTTCCAAAATCATATTGTTGATACCATTTACAGGTTCGATACATGGTTTATGTAGTAAGTTGGCTTCAAATTCGTTAAGCCGGAGACTTTAACTTTAGTTGACTCAAGTACTGCCTTAAAACAAACACGTATAGATGATATCACCATGCAAATGTTTCACATAAAGTAGGCTTGAGGCTCACTGGTGTGTTGCTATGATGTGCGGAACTCATATCTACATAAAATTATTAAACATTTTCGTGCTTTTACGGGCATATTCTTCTTCGTCTATTTTTGATTGACTGCTAAAAGGTTCGTTATGCATGAAAAACTCCTAAATGAATGAAAGTTTGCTGAGGTTGTACTAAATATGCCATAAATATCTGGTTTCGATTGAGTGTGGGTGAGGAAAAAAACTTTCTCTCCAAGTAAACTGTTGTCAACTTTTCCGAAGTCTGACAATTTGCTACACAAACAAGATTCGCTCAGCAAAACTGAGCAGGCCATTCGTTTAAGGAAAATGTGCACGTCCAATTGTGTGCGAAGTCCTCAAATTTGTATACCAAAATGAAAATAGGTTGCGCGGGTGGTGATAAAATTTAATATAATCAAGGTTGCGAACTTCATATAAACACCTGACCCATTAAGTACATACATTTGTCAGTATAAACTAAGAATTGTAGAGTGTAGAAAGGCAATTCATCCACTGGACCGGTTTCGTCCTTATTAAGAATACCTCATGTACTGGCCAGATTTTGCCGCGGATATAGGTTAGAACCTGGGAACGTCTGCTTCGAAATCAGATACTCTAACGACTGAGCCAGCGTGCCACACACTACACACAATTTTCAGGCATATACTAACTATTGTAACTCGGCTAATATTTTCTTTTAGGTGTTGCTCCTATGGTATCCATTTAGACCCAAAATTTCTAAAAAAAACCATCCCCTATCTATGATATCTGAACAGATACTACACAAGATGGGGAAGTGGTATTGAAATGAACATTTATAAAATTAAACGAACATTGGTTGCGTGAGCGGTGATAACATTTAACTTAATTAATGTTGCAAACTTTATATATAAATGTTCATTTAAATACCATATCCCCATCTAGTGTGGTGTCTATTCAGTAATGACTGATTGGGGATGGTTAGTTGAAACTTTGGGTCTAAATGGATGCCATATGAGCTCCACCTGAATGAAAAAAACAAACCGAGTTACATAAGTTAATATATGACTGAAAATTGTGTGTAGTGTAGTGTGCGGCACATTGGCTCAGTGGTTAGAGTACCATATTCCGAAGTAGATGTGTCCAGTTTCGAGCCCTGTCAGCGGCAAATTCTGGCCAGTACATGAGGAGTTCTTAATAAGGACGAAACCGGTCCAGTGGATGAATTGCCTTTCTACACTCCACAATTCTTATTTTATACTCAACTTTTTTGCATGTATTTGTTGACATTTTGCTGAAACATGCTTTTATTATAATAATTATTAATTCTGTATGACGTGCAGTAACACAAAATGACCAAATCTAACGTTGTTCCATCAGAGCAATGACATAATCGACACTCTAGAATTTGTATTTGTGATATTAAATCCAAAACAACAAAAAATATGTACGGTCGCCATTGAGTAAAACTTTAGTAACAACGTGGTACAATACACAGTTAGAAATGTAGATCAACAGTAACAATCCAAATTCCCCGCGATAGAAGGCCGAAGTGATAGGCTTGAAAAAACCTTAAGCAGCACAGAATCGATCAATTACGCATGTATAAGCAACGCAGCGCCGAAATTTACCAACCATCGAAAGCATTTTCACGCGAAACATTGGTAATTATTACCTTCAGCAACCGTGCTGCAGAGCTCAACTCAGCAACTAGTGCTGAGAAACGATTAAAAAGGGCGTCTGATACTGCAACAGCAAACAAAATGAGAAAACATTTTTTTAAAAGATTCTCCCCAGCTCCGCATAAATCAGCCATGAGCACCAAATAAATAAATGAAAATTCAACCACTTTTCCTCGCAATTTTAGGCTAACAATGAATAAAATAATTTTATTGAACATTTTCGTATACTTAAGTTTAATTTCCATTCATAATTCATGAAATTTCTAATTAATTTTTTTTTTTAATATTTAATGATTGTATTTAGCTTTCAACTGAAGTATAATCAAATATACAGAAATATTTTAATTCCAGGTATTCTTCTATTAATTTATTTGGCTGCATGTGTATAAGCAATTTTGTTGCGCACGAGTGCATGTTAATTGCAGAAGAGAATAGATATAAAATAAATGCATTAATTTAATATTTGTTTTATGTCGACTTAATAAGCAAAACAGGACACAGTTGAAACGGATTAAGCTCATTCATTTATCTCTTGACCGAATTAATTGTTACTTCATATTGAAAGTTAGGACACATGTAGACAAAAAAGGCCACTTATCCATATTTAATAATAAGAAAAAGAACGAATTAATGAACTCCTCAATAATGTCCAGGTAATCCATTTCGTAATTCAACAAAAGGCAGAAAGAGACAAACGTATAAAAGCACTCCTGTAATTCTTAGATTTATACTCAGTTCACACAAAACGTTATCTTCACCATTTTTTCTGATAATTCGACATTTACTTGCGAATGTTTTTTTTCCCCAAGACCGCTCATCATATGAAACTTAGAGGTGTCTAAATGGCATTCGAAAGTGAATGCCGAAATATCGGTAAGTAAAAAAGCTGACGGCAATACAGCAAATTTGTCGCAAACCAAGTTCGGTGAAATGTGAAATATCCTGCGGTGCACAATATTCCTTTTTATAAATCAATACTGTTTTTTTTATATTCTACCGAGGTGGCATTAATGACAACTGGCACGGTGTGGGAGTAATTGCTGACTGTATTTACTGCAAAATTCCTTAGTAAATTCTTTATTAAACACATAATTGACTTCTCTTTTTGTGTGAGTAATCTAACTACACAAAGAATTTGCAATTAATGTATCCATATTTTCTTTAGTGGTTTGTTGATTTGCACTCATAGTTCCGCAATGATCCCAAAGATTCTCATTTCTGCCGTGTCTGAAAAGGTGAAGCCTGGGTGCTGATTAGTCCCGTTATTCCGAAGGCCTTCACACTAATCTTAATAACCCCTGTAAGTGTAGGTGGAACTAATCTTAGTAGCTTAACTTATCAGTACATCATTTACAGTACCTTCATTAAAAATATAATAACACTCATGAAATTAAACAGAAGACAAGATTTAAGCAGATGTGGCAACCAGGTGTCAGGCAGGTCTAGTTAAAACAGATAAATATATATGCAAGTATGTATTAGGCGTTGCGAACCTAGTAACAAATTAGTTCAGTTGTGACCAGAAGGATAAACCAAAGGCAGCATGAACGGAAAGTACAATCTCATGCACATTCGTTTCGTGCTTACTGGCGACTCGTCAGTAGGAGCCGGTATTACGCCCTTTAACCACTATATATTTGGGTAGAAGAATGTAGAATAATAGGACGGTACACCCTAGACGAAAGTGTTAACCTGTAGTGGCGAAGCTACCATCATCATAAAGTCTCGACAATGCGACTTCAACGCTAACTCACACTATATAATATATATATACTGAGTCTGTGAAGGATACCAACACTATGACTATTGTTTCATTACCCAATATATTTGCTTTTTCTATTTTCGTCCAATTCGATTTAGAATATAACTAAGGCCTACAGTAACTAACACAATCAACGTGCACATAGGCATGGCATACATTAAAACACACCATATATATATATATATATATATATATATATATATATATATATATATATATTTCTTTGTAAAATGCGAGCTTTAATAAAATTCATTGTTCCTCTTTGTGTAAGGAAAACAAAAGAAGAAATTTTATCAGATATAATAATAAAATAGAGAATCTTCTGTGCTCTGACGTGGAACTGATATCTTATGTGCTTTGTTGAAAGTTTGATAAAAAAAATCTGATAAAATTTCTTTTGTTTTTGCAGTAACACAAGAAGGGAACAATGAATATATATATATATATATATATATATATATATGTATATATATATAGTTGTAGAAATGTATTTTATGTAATCTTTTGCCTGTGGGCATGTAGGGTACTATTTACTGGGGTCCTTAGTTTGATCATCACCTTAGATAGTCTAAAATAATATAAAAATATATAAATAGATCTGTCTCAAACGAGGTTACCACATCTGATCAAATATTGTCTTGTGATTAGTGCATTGAGTGTTATTAAATTTGTGATGTAGGTAGTGGAAATGGAGAACTGCAACGTCATGCTACCACGATTAGATTGATAATCATTGCGAGTGTTTAATACTAATGGTGTGGAGGCCTTCGGAATGACGGAGCGAATCAGCATCCAGCCATCACGAAGACGGACACGGCGCGTACTTGGCAATTTGGATCAATCTGATCATTGCAAAACTGTGACCACAAATCCATTAAATATGATGATCACACAGGTCAACCATTAGCAACAACATTTCAAAGTATTTGTATAACAGAGCAGAGTTCAACCGTCCTTTATCAGACATTATTCAGTTTATTGACAATTATTCGATGTGCTCCTGATAAATATTGCACAAATTTAATTTTAAGCAGTCGCTTGTCTCATATTTGCTATTTCTTAATCAAAGTTTTATATTTTCTAGATTCAATTCAAATACTGAAACCTAGATTATATAAATAACGTAGATTAAATTTTGTTTTTTTTTGTTGTTGATATTTAAAAAAAATGTCTGTCAGTTTCAAGGTAGTATTTAGGTAACTATTCAAAACCAAAACCTTTTATTATTACTAACAAATATTCATGATAAACTTTTGTAGTAATTTCACAACATTTCTAATTGTTTCGTTGTTCCAGTTTAGGGTTAAATGTCTTGTTTAAAAATTGTCTCAAACTAGTTTAGATTCGGTGTTGGATTATCTGCATTTAAGCTAAGAATAAATTAACAGAATATTTTTCCTGAAACGACGAATTCCAGGAGACGTTCCATTCTCCATAATTACTTGAAGAATAAACAGCATCGCGAGAACAAAATTTTCTAGTGTCAAGGTGAACACCAAATTCAATACACAGTGAGTAATTATTTCTCCAAATCTCTTTTGTTTACAATCGTCAATTTATATGCTACCACACATACGCTGAAAGAACAGAGAAGCTGCTTATCATTATAATCCATTAACACCTGCGCCAAAAGTTAATCCAGTGAGGAGTACCACCGTCAGTCAAATCGGCAATTATTGAACACAACTAACTTTGCAATTTTTTACAATGCGGAGACAGAAAAATTCTGAAACATTTAGAATGCACTCTATATGAAACAGCAAAAATCCTTGCCGAACCTTTAATGTTTCATCGGAGAACGTATATTCGGCAACTAATCATATTTTTTAACTATCTATATCATGTTGGTTGTTCTTAGTGTGTTTATTTGTTAGTCCATGTGTGTGTCTGTAGGCGTGTATATGCTTATTTGTAGTTTATACTTATTGTATTACAAAGGAACGCGAACGAGTTAGTTATTTGTCAATTGTCAGATTGTGAATTGAACAGGTTTTCGCTTTGTTGCCTGTTGCGTGTTCAGTCTCATTTATCGCCTTGTTATTGAGTTTTATTTATTCCACCTGGAAAGATGGCCTGATGTCAATTTTGACCACTCATTTTTAAAAAAAATTCTTTCAGCCTTAATGATGGTAGTAATGCTGTTTTTGAAGCTGGTTTTACTTTAGTTTGTTCCCATTGCAATCGAGAGAATCATTTCAGTTAGAGCCATTTAGCATTTTTAGCTAGATTAACTGCGGTCGTAAATCAAATATAGGAACATTTATTGATGAGTCATGTATTTCTCCCAAAACCTTATAAAGACGCTTTAAAAGCATTTTTCAGTTTCATTCAAACATATTTTTGGTCAAATCTTTCTACACATGTATCCTTGTGCTATTGATTTTGAGAAGGTGCTCATAGAGCTACAATTTGTCATTAAGAAACTAATATTACACCACCTTTGTATTTAATATTCTCTTAAATCCCTAATGCTTTTTTCGATCATATTTAATATTGACATGAATTAAGTTTCGCATAGCCCAGTAAAAAAACTATTCTCATGATTTTAATTAGGGAAGTGAGTATCATATACACATTAATCCAATTTTGAATAAAATATATATCAGTATAAACTAAATATTGCATAGTGTAGAGCAATAATATTTAGGCAGACAACACAGATGGTCCAGATCATGATTGTTTGAGCTAAATAATTCGGTTTCGTCCTTATTAGGATCCCTTCAGGTACACACTCGCTTCAGAGTCTGCATCAAGATTCTAACCCCATTATTGAAGAAAATTCTCAATTTACATGAATATTTACTACAATGAAGGAAACTAATCTACTAGATGAAATGTATGCAATGCTTATTTTATACTGACTTATGTATATATAAATATATATGTATATATATATATATATATATTATTTAAATAATTTTCATCTCCAACAGTGTAATCAACGATTGGTTAATATATTAAATTTTTCAATAACACATCCTAAGATAGTGTGTTGTTTGTCTCATAATGACAAATTGTGAATGGCTGTTTGGAACTTGAGGTCTCCAGCAGAAAGAAAGGTTAACTAAATCCGACGTAAGTATAGTAAACTGATAAAAGTTCGCAGCGAGAGACGGTGTGGCGTAGTGGATAGAATCACATACTACGACGCAAATGTGTTTCATTCCGTTGGCGGCAAAAACTTGGACAGTACTTGAATAGACCTCAATGAGAACAAAACCAGTCTACAGCGAAGTTGAATTTATAAAAAAATATATATATATAGTGTCGGTATGCACCAAAAGTGGGTAAAATAAGATTTTCTACCAATGAAAAAATATAACGAAATTAACCCGTTCTAATTTAATTAAATATTACTTCCCAAATTGTCATATTTTGCACCTTATAAGGACGCATAGAAAAAGGTTAGTTGGAACTTGAGTTAAAAAATCGTTAACTATTATTTTTTCCCTGAACTAAAACCTGGCCAAAATCATACATGATTATATAAATGAGATGTGCACGCAATGCATGTCCTCGTAGATGCAGGGGATGACTTGCATGCCTCTAAACATAATGGTTCCTGGAACGAATTCCGGCTGCAGTTATTCTGTAAATTAAATTTAAGTATACTTCACGGATGAAATCGTTCTTGCTGGGGGACTGCATTCGCTATCCCATGCAGTGATTCGTTTATGCCACCAGGATATATAACCAAAGCCTTTTCATTAGATTTCAATTAAATAGAACATGCCCAATTGAATGGTGTATGTTGTCTAATGACAGATCGAAGGTGGCTTGTTACATCGTCATTAATTAAGCGATTCCAAATAGGTTCTACGTGAAGGAAGAGTTACCCAAAACCATAATTTGTTGCATGGCCTCTAAGTTCATCGCATATGCGACGTGGTTGGCGTAGTGTATGTCTTGGACTCCAAAGTAAATGTGCCATGGTTAAAGTCCTGCACTTGACAAATACCTCAAACTACTATAAGATTTATTACAGAAGATAAAATCGATCGTCTGGACGAATTCCATTTGTTACCTGACGCAATGTTTGGTTTCTACTGCAAAATTTTTTTAATATATATATTTATATATATACCTTTGTATGCGTAAGTGTGTTACGAACCTGGATTTATAATTTAATCATGCAAAAGTCTAATATGATTAGTAATGCTCTGGAAATACTGAAGCACATTTGCTATAATTTCTCATCGACAACTTTATGCTACGTCAGTATTTTCATGAATTTATCCTTATAAATCTACCACAGTCAGAAGTTTCTGTTTGAATAAAAACCATAATAATATAATGAATTTATAGTGATTATTAGTATAATGTCTTTTCTTTTGGAATGCGAGTCTTATTTAAACTCATAATACCCTTCCATGTGAAAATGTAAAAAAAATTTTATTATAAATAAGAACCGTTTCTTTCTTAAATTCCTTTCAAGTATCTAAAAATGAATATCCCTTTATATATTAATTGAAAGGCCAAACAAAATTGAAAAATTTAACCACGAAAAAAGTGTGAAATAATTCGTTATTCCCTGTTTTCACACTACGTCCATTTTTTACATTTTTCTATCTTGTTTTGCCTTTCAATTTATATATAAAAAGATGTTCATTAGTAGATACTTGAGAAGAATATGAGAAAGAAACGGTTCTTGTATCTGATAAAATTTCTTTTTATTTTGCACATAGAAATGGTACCAAGAATGTTCATTACTTTAAGCTGATGAATTGATCAAATAAGTAGTGAGTTCTGCTTCAAAATTCGCTGCATAATTTTATTCTAGAATTTGAACATTACTAAATTACACAAAAATCAAGTTCTTCTATCTCGAATGCTAGCGAAAGCAGTGGTAAGTCATAACTTAATTAAAAATAAAAAGCTGTTTTATTATTGTGAAAGATTATACTTCTCATGAAACTTAACTTGAAATACAGCAGCTTCAAGATCTTTTCTTGTTTATAAAGTTTATATTAATAAATAGATTAGACGCCAATCTCTTATTCAAGTAAAATTATACGCTATAAATTGATCAGTAATTCTACAGAAAATAAATTTTTTCCACATCAATCCGAAGTAACATTCTAAGTTATACCCTCGGGGAATTCTAAATTATAACATATAAGATTTAGCCATAATTAAAGCCTGTTGTGGAAGGCCGAATTTAAAATGAAATTAGCTGCACATGTATATAAGCATCTGATACCAGCCCTTATAACTTGCTTACTCATCGTCAAAGCACGAGAAAAGAAGCAAAACCGGAGGAACTTGCCATTTCTACATCTTTCATAAAGTTTAATCACGACTGTCTTTTTAGCCACATATCTTTTCTACTTCACGGTGTGGTCTTATCCTCGTTTGCGAGTTCTATGTTTTCTTCTGATGATGAAAACACAGGTTGGAAATGTGCTGATAGATGTATCAGATAGGTTTGATCTGGTTTTTTGACTGATTTTGATTAAAAATTGATTGATAGGTACTTTCTGAAATACCGTAAATTATGACTACTTGCGCAGTTCGTGTTCGCTAAATCTGCGACATTTTACGTAGTTACCCATATATCTTTCTATGACAAAAGTTCCAATAAAGCATTTGTTTAATTTAAAAGTGTGGCATTTTGTCGACATCTAGATCAACAGATAATATTAATTTGTGAATATGAAGAGATTTTGTTGTTAAAACTTTGTATTAGGTTTAACAAAGCACCTGAAAACCGTTAAACCATTGATTATTTTGTTGCATTCATGTTTGACTTTGTGATTGTTACATGGTTGAAGACATTAGTAAATCGAGAAGTCGCATAAACGTAAATTTATTGAAACAAATTCGGACATTCTTGTAGCTAGTCAGACAGACTCAGTTTTAATTTTACGATAGTTGATTTATACTATGAACGAAAGCTGAAGAATTAAAAATTCAAAACAAACAAATGTAAAGCTTACGTAAGACTTATTCTTAACATTCATGTGAAAATGAGAATATATATATATATATATATATATATATATATGCATATCTACATAGGTAAATACACAGTTATAATTTTCCGTTACTGCCGTAAACAAACATGACATTTAGTGTTTAGAAAATTTGGACATGTAACTGCACATTGATTTTTGTATTAAAAACTTGCTAGGTTACGAGTAACTGTGAGAAAATACAACTGACATAAATTGAAACATTGAATGGAAATAAACTATTGAATTTTTAAAATTATTTTCACTAGAGTAATCAGGATGGTGAATCGCACCAACGCTTTCTAAAGCATTATGCACGCACCTATGGTTCTAATGATAAGTATAAAGGCTTATTGCTGTAAATATATAGTTAATTGTGGCGGAATGTTATAATCTACACGTTGTGCGTACGAACTGAACTGTGCCCAAGACATTAAATTCAATTCCTCAATTAAAATGGTTTAGACTTTATAAACCACACACGAAGTATTTCCAATAATATCCTGGGCAGCGCCGATTCCTAATTATATAGCTTTCGTATTGTTTACTTGTACGACTTATTTCTATGTAGCAAAAGGTACAAGCAGTTTATTTTGGTGATTGCAAATGAATTGTGCAGTTGACATTCTCTGTCAAGTACAATGTATGCGAGACCACTAGATTTGAGAGCCGCTTATCTATTTTTTTAAATTTCCTTATATATGCATTTTAGTTTGAGTCCTGATAATTAGTTTGCCGTGCTATTCTTATGATTAACATGGCAGGTCGAGAATCGTTATTTCGTCTGGTTGACGGTAAATTTTCTACATTGTTCGACGACTGGTTAAACACAATGGGATTGACATTTACTTCAAACTCGCAAACTTGTTTTCAACAATTTTAACCACCATCAGCACAATCATTGATTATCTAAATTTTATTTATTTCTCTCTCTCTCTCTCTATATATATATATATATATATATATATATATATATATATATATATATATATATACATATATACGTATAAATTTATGTAATCAACAATGCACACAATCAATTATTAGTCATGGTTCCCTTTTTTTCTTACAAAATGTTATACTCGAATTATAACTTAAATTTTCCTAATTTTGATGAAGAATCTATCACTGTTTACAGGTGAACTTTCTGATGCTGATAAATTGTACAGTACAACTAATTGTACATATATATGTGATGTGATATCTTTTTATATTGTACATTTTCTAATTTTATTATTTGATGGAACATGTGTGGTTTAAATCCAAATAAAGATATTCTATTCTATGTATATGTATATATTCATATATATATATATATATATATATATATATATATATGTATGTATGTATATATATGTAGGTATATATAATATATATATGTATATATAAATATTTATATATGTGTAAATATATATATATATAGAGTATGTATATACATATATCTATATGTATGTATATATGTATATATACATAACTATATATATATATACATATATATATTATATATATATATATATATATATATATTTATTTATATATGGCAAAAGCTGCAGGAAGATAATATTCCTGGCTATATAGAAATGTTGCAGCCGATATTTCCAGTCAAGGAAAATGTATGCAGAACTACTAGAGGTGAGATCCGCATATTGAATTCTTTTACATGCATTGGGGTTTGATTCTCGCTAGTCAGTTTTCTGTCGTATTCTGAGGGCGATCATGATGGGTCGAAAGGCATCAGTAAATTTGACTGACGTTAGTTGTTCTTTTTTGTTCTACGAATGGTTCAATACAATGGAATTAATGTTTATATCAAGTTCCAAACGGAATTCAAAGAGATTTTTATATTGTTTGGACATTCATTCCTTCATGTGGCTAATTTTGACATCGTTTTCAAGCCAAATTTACAACGGTCCATCTTCCACCTGTCTCTAACGCATAAAACACATGCCACTTGTAAAAGGGAAACTTTGATTAAATTATTATGGCTGGATTTTGGACTACGCCGTTTGGCTGACGCAGTAGATGAGTTTCAAGACTTCGAAGCAAAGTTGCCCCGTTTGGCCACTGGACATGGCATTTTGGGCAAGTACTGGCTTATTTACAAAAATGACAAACCAGGTCTACTTTTTGAATAGCATTTTCTATCTTATGCGGTGTTATAGTTATATTGTAATATATTTATTATGAAATTCCGCAATTATAATTCAGTTCAATATCAATCCCAGGTTAAAGACCTCTGTTCCCCAAAGGAAGATCGGGACTGGCCAGTTAAAACTTGAACTGGTAATCGATACAAAATTGTCTGTACTTGGATATTAGTTTGACCAAACAAATATTATTTTTGTAACTGGATGACACAGTGGAGTAATTGCAATAATGCAACGCAAAAGTTATATGGATCTAATCTCGGTCGCGCCAATTCTGGAAGGTGTTTGGTGAGTGCCCAATAATTGCAAAATCTGTCGAATTGTTATATTAAGTGGAAAGCGTTCAAGTTATTGAAAACATAATTGAAAATTACAATAGAAGATCGGTTCCAGGCTAAAATTTAGAAAGATTTTACTATCATCAATTGACTTACCAGTAATGATATAATAAGCCCAATCATAAATTCTTTTTAATCCATTATCCTTAATCGTTTACTGGAGGTAGCTTCTAATTCGGATTCGCGCATTCGTATTTTTATAACATTAGCTGATGCTGTATTCAAATCGAACCTAACGAATTTTTTCACCAATTTTTCTTGCATAAAAGTATACCTTCATTCAAGTTCTATAGTTTCTGTAATCAATCTCTGCATCCCCTCTACAACAACACACTAATACGCGTCTACAATCATCCTTGTTAATAGTTTATACAGTCTCCTTGAAAGGCGAGATCAGATCTATTAACATCTGAACATTTAAATTCAATTTTACGTTCTAATCTTTTAACTTTGATTAGGCGCATAATTTCATCTACAGTCTTTGCATGGGATTTCATACACTCATCATGTATGGAAGCGTTCATTAATTTGGTTCAGTGAGTCTAGTGTTCAGGGTACGTGACTGTCTTATAACGGTTCTTTTGTTGTATTTTAAAGCTAGCGATTTTACTTTCCTCCATAATTAATAGTTTGGTAGTGCTATGATCTTACGATTGTTAATTGACTTATCAGTGTTTACGTACCTCGATTTCGAATTAACCTTATTCACGACATCCATCTAATTAACCATCTAGTTTTACTAAATTCTGATCAATTACTCAGAAATGAATTTTTATCTTGACCCCAACCTTTTTTTGAGATCACACTAGTACTATGTCATTTCAAAATTTTAAGAATCAAACAATTATTCTTAAACACCAATCCCATTGTCTTTAATCAGTCGTCGAACAACATAACAAAACTACCGCCACCTGCAACGTACTGACGCGTTTCGACCTTCCATGATCATTATCAGAGTACGACGTTCGACGACTGGTTAAATACAATGGGATCGGTGTTTATTTCAAGCTCGCAAACTTGATTTAAAGAATTGTTACCACCACCCGCGCAATCAATTATTGTTTAAATTGTATTGCCTGTATATGTATATGTGGCGAAAGCTGCAAACAGTTAATGTTCGTGACTGCATAGAAATTGTGCAGCCGACGTTTCCAGTCAAGTTCAATGTATGCGAGACTGCTAGAGGTGAGAGCCGCATATCTAAATTTGATTTCCATATAGATTCAATGCGGTTTGATCCTCGATAGTCAGTTTGCCGTCGTACTCTGATGATGATCATGGAAGGTCGAAACGCGTTAGTGCGTTGCGGCTGGCGGTAGTTTTGTTATGTTGTTCGACGACTGGTTAAATACAATGGGATTGGTGTTTACTTCAAGCTCGCAAACTTGATTTAAAGAATTGTTACCACCACCCGCGCAATCGATTATTGTTTAAATTGTATTGCCTATATATGTATATGTGGCGAAAGCTGCAAACAGTTAATGTTCGTGACTGCATAGAAATTGTGCATGCGACATTTCCAGTCAAGTTCAATGTATGCAAGACTGCTAGAGGTGAGAGCCGCATATCTAAATTTGATTTCCATATATATTCAATGCGGTTTGATCCTCGAAAGTCAGTTTGCCGTCGTACTCTGATGATGATCATGGAAGGTCGAAACGCGTCAGTGCGTTGCAGCTGGCGGTAGTTTTGTTACCTTGTTCGATGACTTGTTAAATACAATGGGATTGGTGTTTACTTGAAGCTCGCAAACTTGATTTAAAGCATTGTTACCACCACCCGCGCAATCAATTATTGTTAAATTGTATTGTCTATATATGTATATGTGGCGAAAGCTGCAAACAATTAATGTTCGTGACTGCATAGAAATTGTACAGCCGACATTTCCAGTCAAGTTCAATGTATGCAAGACTGCTAGAATTGAGAGCCGCATATCTAAATTTGATTTCCATATATATTCAATGCGGTTTGATCCTCGATAGTCAGTTTGCCGTCGTACTCTGATGATGATCATGGAAGGTCGAAACGCGTCAGTGCGTTGCAGCTGGCGGTAGTTTTGTTATGTTGTTCATAGACTGGTTAAATACAATGGGGTTGGTGTTTACTTCAAGCTCGCAAACTTGATTTAAAGCATTGTTACCACCACCCGCGCAATCAATTATTGTTAAATTGTATTGCCTATATATGTATATGTGGCGAAAGCTGCAAACAGTTAATGTTCGTGACTGCATAGAAATTGTGCAGCCGACATTTCCAGTCAAGTTCAATGTATGCGAGACTGCTAGAGGTGAGAGCCGCATATCTAAATTTGATTTCCATATATATTCAATGCGGTTTGATCCTCGATAGTCAGTTTGCCGTCGTACTCTGATGATGATCATGGAAGGTCGAAACGCGTCAGTGCGTTGCAGCTGGCGGTAGTTTTGTTATGTTGTTCGATAGACTGGTTAAATACAATGGGGTTGGTGTTTACTTCAAGCTCGCAAACTTGATTTAAAGCATTGTTACCACCACCCGCGCAATCAATTATTGTTAAATTGTATTGTCTTTATATGTATATGTGGCGAAAGCTGCAAACAATTAATGTTCGTGACTGCATAGAAATTGTGCAGCCGACATTTCCAGTCAAGTTCAATGTATGCAAGACTGCTAGAGGTGAGAGCCGCATATCTAAATTTGATTTCCATATATATTCAATGCGGTTTGATCCTCGATAGTCAGTTTGCCGTCGTACTCTGATGATGATCATGGAAGGTCGAAACGCGTCAGTGCGTTGCAGCTGGCGGTAGTTTTGTTATGTTGTTCGTAGACTGGTTAAATACAATGGGGTTGGTGTTTACTTCAAGCTCGCAAACTTGATTTAAAGCAAGATTAGAAACAATTTACTATTATTAGAAACATGCTGTTGTTCTATCCTGTTTCGGTTTTACGTGATTTACAAGAAAATGTACAAAACACGCAATCCCATCATCCATCATGTAACAATTTTGCAAATGGCATTTGCAATGAAATATCTCTTATTTAAATCAAGGTTGCGACCTTGATATAAACATTAATCCCACTATACATATATTTGACAATATAAACCAAGTATTGCAAATGGTAGTAAAGGAAATTCATGCAGTAGACAGATTTCGTCCTTATTGAGAACTCTTCATGTACTGTACAGAACTTGTCATGGACAGGGCTCGAATCTGGGCATGTCTGCTTCGGAGTCTGTGATTATAACCACTGAGCCACCGTGCCGCTCGCTACACTTAATTTTCATTTATCTACTTACTATGTTTTAGTCAGCCTTTCCTTCAGGTGGAGCTAATTTGGCATCTTTTCAGTTTTAAATTTCCAACTAATCATCCTAAGCTTCAATTGTAGTACAGATACCATGCTACTTTTTTAGTGCTATTGAATTGATAATTAATAATTTGAATCAATCCTCGATTGTATGAGTTATGATAACATTTATTTAAATTTCAATTAAAATCGAAAACTTGTAATTATTTGATTAAAGCCAAATTTAAATTAGGCTAGTATTTTTAAAGAAACTGTATCTCAAGTCATAAATTTATATTTTTTACCAAATTAAAATACGAATGGAAACATGCTTTGTAGTTCTATCGTGTCTCGTATTTACGTGATTCATAAGAAAAAAAATTGAACACGCAATCCAATCGTCTAATTTATTAATAATTTTTCAAATGGCATTATCAGCAAACTATCTCTTAGCTCGCTCAGTTTTATTTCATCTAGAATATATTTTCATCTGCATAATTATCTGTGTGTATTTCTATCTATTTCCCTATCTATATTTATATACCTATCTGTCTATCTATCTATTTTCCTATCTATCCATATATCTAAAAACATCACATACTATCATTCCAGTTATTTCATCAACTCTATCTATCTAGTTTTAATTATTTGATTATCCATGCTATATCTCGCTCTAAAAGTATGTATATTACAGTTTTCATTTCTTTCTGATTTAATCAAATGTTTGTTTGAAACTTTTCCTCTGTGCGCCAAAAAAGTTTGCACCGGTTTTGAGAGTGTGGGTATTAGCAGAAAGTTGAGAAATTTGTTCAAAAAAATTATCATTGGTTACGCGAGCGGTGATAACAATTACTTTCATCAACGTTGCGATCTTGATTTAAAGACCTGACCGATTACGTACATACATTTGTTCGTATAAACTAAGTATTGTTTAGTGTAGAAAAGGAAATTTAACCTGTAGATCGGTTTCGTCCTTACTGAGAACTCATCACGTTTTGTGAAGTATTTGCCGCAGTCAGGGCTCGAACCTGGGAACGCCTGCTTTGGAATCTGGTTCTCTGACTACTGAGCTACCCTACCGCACGTTCCCAACAATGAAGACACCGGTCTACAGGATGAGTTGCCTTTTATACGCTACACAATACTTTGTTTATACTGACAAATGTATGTACATAATGGGACAGATTTTTATATTAAGATCGCAAACCTGGTTAAAGTAATTAGGAAATTTTCTTTCTATAATGAATTGAAATATTGAGCGTCTTATACTCCACAGCTTACGCTTGTGTGAAATATAATGTTTTACTGAAAGAGCTGGTGCACAGACAAATTTCGTCCACTGGATACTGGTTAGATTTATTAAATCTTTTGACATTATTTGCTCTGAAATTAGCCTATATATCAAACAAAATCGAGTCAAAGTGGTTGTGCAAACTGGATTTTTATGTGAATTCTGTGCATTGACTTGTTTTAATGGCATTTTCTTTCAAGTTATTTTCTCCATTCTGATAACAGTTGTGTATAAGGCTTAATAGATCTGTATAGCTGAACAAGGTAAATTGAATTGATTGAAATAATAGTTGCCACCCGCGGCAGTATTTGCAATTGGTGAGGTAGATGGACTTGATTTAAATACTCATTACTGAAGTTAACGCTACCTTGGCCTAATCAAAGTATAACAGTGAATATTGTCTATCTATTTGTAGTTACACTTTTGTAGATAAAAATATTTATCAAATTCAATTTAATGTATACACGCATGTGTGCGATTGTGTGCATTCATATATAAGAGGTCTATGTAGTTTCTTCGTTAATCTTATTAATTTTTGATCAATTTAATCGCCTAAAAATTTATTAGATTTGTAAAATCTGCTTTTCGATATATTTTTAATTGGCCATCAAAATTCCGTCTTGTGCAATATTTTGCCTACTACAAAATGGCATTTGTCTTTAGAATTTCACATTTTCCTTCGTTTCTTAAAGTTTTAATACCTATTTTTTTGCAAAATTTATGGTACTACTTATTGCATTTTCATTTGATCTTTCTACCATAACAGATAGTAAACAAGTGCACACGTATACACAATTATCGACTTTTGCTTAATATTTTCGCAGGTATGCCTCAAAATAAATTTCTTAACCATATATGAGTTACTTTTTCACTTTTGGATTACTGCAATTGTGTTAGAAATTGCGCATCTAGTACCAAATGCGACGCGAATCATATTCCAAGGTCATCATGAACAAAAATTATTATCCAATGTAGAAATGCGTTACGTGCTCAAATCATTATGTATAATATGCGACGAACTTGTAAATGGTACCAACACCATGATATTGGAGATTGGCAAAATTTCATCAGAAAATCCTTATATTCTGGCATTGGTCGAAATCAGTTATCACATTTTCATGGTAACCATGACATCATTTTGTGAAATTGTGGAGTGTTAATAAATATGAAATAGTGTATTCTCTAATGCGTACCTAGGAAGAGGTTGTTTTAAATTGGAACGGAAGGATTTGTCAAGATCAGCTTACTTATGAATATATTATTTTACCTTATTTATCCATATTAATGCAAATCGGTTTTGTGGTCTCGTCTGCTGGACTCATAATTCTTCAAATTTTACTTGCGTAGAAAAATCCATCTATTAGACTATTATCTCGTTTGGCATTACTAAATAATATTGATTGGAATTCCATGTTTCGTTGGATGTACCACTGAAAATTTGCTCAAACATGCTCCAGCTGTAGGTCTGTTTTTCAGACTGTGATTGTGTTAGGTTAGAGTCCTGTGAACTACACTCGCGTTTAGTCATTTGTTTTTGTCAGAAAATTGCCTAGTCTAAATCGTGTACAAAGTCGAAGGCATTAGATTTTGTAATGGACAATACAATACGCTTTATGTATTGGGTTTAAATTTGATAAGTACTGAACCACAGCAAAAAACAGCTAGATTAAACAATCAATAATTGCGCGGGTGGTGGTAGCAATTATTCAAATCAAGTTTGCGAGCTTGAAGTAAACACAGATCCCATCGTATTTAGCCAGTCGTCGAACAATATAACAAAGCTACTGCCAGTCGCATGCACTGACGCGTTTCGACCTTCCATGATCATCCTCAGAGTACGACGGCAAACTGACTAGCGAGGATCAAACCGCATTGAACATATATGGAAATGAAATTTAGATATGCGGCTCTCACCTCTAGCAGTTTTGCATACATTGAACTTGACTGATGGTAGTTTTGCCATGTTGTTCGACGACTAGTTAAATACAATGGGATTTTTATTTACCCTAAGATAAATTAAATATACCATGGTGCTTGTTATTGAACATCATTTTTAATAATCATATTCCAATGTTATTTTCGTTTTTCCTGTCTGGATTTACGTTCATTGATTTTTTAAACCTCCTCCTCCTTCTCCTTCTCCTCCTCCTCAACATCATAATTATTTTGACCATATTGGTTTGCATGATTTCATTATAGTGAATTTATATGCTTCAACGAAGCTAGTCACTTGCCAATATTTGCATATTCGTTTACTCTGGCTTGTTTGTAAGAAGTATGATTTGGTGACTGCCATGCGGACACATGCAAACATTTCATTTCTTCTTTGTTGGTTTTCTAATCGGATAAACTCTGGTGATAAAATGCCTGTTTGTTTCACCCGCGCTATAAATTTTGCGTGTTTGTGCAGTGTGTGTGGGTGCGTGTCGAATAAATTTTTCCGCCCTTCAATCTGGTAAATGCCAGTCCTTTTCTTGTCAGGTTGTAAATTTACCACTATGCTGATATTTTAGAAATTATTTCAAATTTCTAGTGTTCATGGTGGAATTATCGCTAATAACATTGATGATACCAAAGTGTACATTTGAGGTTGTAAGTTTTATCATCAGAAAAAGCCGATCGTTTTTCTAATCTTTCATTTAACTTACTTTCAGTAATTCAAGTACTTACTGCAAAACTGGTAGATAAATCTTTATAGACTTCTAATAACATAAGAATTTTCATTGCCAACAAGATGATTCAACTGAGAAAATTAAGCCAAGTTGCAGTTTTAAGACAGTTAAAAAAATATAACGTTCTTTCTGTAAGAATTGATTGCCTTAGAAAAAAGTAATTTGTGAATGCCGGAATATTTAACGGTTTACTTTTAAAAGTAACTTCATTTGGATTTTACTTTTGGCACAGGCAATTATACACTTTAAACTAAATATGTTTTACTAATTCTTCCTTCATATAGATTCCCGGTAGTATCACTTTTGTACCACATGCCCAATTATACAGCCATGTTCTATCATTAAAGTATACAATATCAAATACAACAGGGACAATGAAATAAAAGAGTATACCAATATTTAATGACGAATAATTTTGGCATAACCCAAACCTATCATAAAATTACATTTGCAATTTAACTATAGTTTCGTCAATATTAAAAGGCTTCTCAGTGGATTACCGGATTTCTATGTGCTGATATTTTACATGAAACAATTTGGTTCAGAGCTATACACCTCATCTACTTTATAAATATATAGACACTAAACAACTCATAGAAACAAATGCAATTAATCATGAGGACTGGTGTAATTTTTTTGGCGCTCATGGGGTATTTGCCAGAATTTCCGCGGCCAAGACTCGAACCGGGGCCCATTCACTTCAGTCGTGCTACTCCTACACTACTGATAGCTTTCATATAATCAAATGTGTCATTATACTGCACTATATATATATATATATATATATATATATATATATATATATATATATATATATATATCGCCAGTATAAACAAAACGTTTTAAAAAGTAGCAAAGAAAATTTATCAAGTAAACCGGTTTCGTCTTTGTTGGGAACTTGTCAAGTACTCGCCAGTATTTGCCGTGAACAGGGTTTGACCTGGGGCACATTTGCTTTAAGTCTTGCACTCATCTACTGCGCCACCCAAGCTGCACTCTGCATTAAAAACTCAAACATATACTAGGTTAAAGATTAATTGCTTGCGTGGGTGGTGGTAACAATTCTTTAAATCAATTTTGCGAGCTTGAAGTAAGCACCAATCCCATTGTATTTAACCAGTCGTCAGACAACAAAGCAACTACGTTACGTTTTTCGGTTAGCCGTTCGTTCAGCTGGAGTCTCCTTGGAATCTTCTAAAACTTGAATTTCTTAAACTTAAATTAAATATAAGTTCCCAAGGTGGCATGATATCTTTTCTCCAATGACAAATTGGGACTGGATATTTCTAAATTTAGATATTAATCGATGCCAAATAGTTTCCATCTGAAGGAAAGTTTAATAGAAAAACACAAGTCGATATATATATATATATATATATATATATATATATATATACATATATTTGAACTTTGTGTGCATTTTGCGGAAGGAGAGGCTAAATGGTGAAGTGGAAAACTCAAAAGCAAGTGCCTCGGTTCGAGCCTTGGCCATGGCAAATTCTGAAAAGTACTTGATGAGTTCCCAATAAGGACAAAACATATTTTCTCGATGCATAAAATTTTTGGTTTATATCGACAACTTATATATATATATATATATATATATATATATATTGACAGTTTAAATGCCATATATGTTCAGCAAATAATGATGCTACTCTCGAATAAGCTGATGGATGACATTATTGGTCATAGAAACATACACTAGCTCAGGAGAATTTGAGGAGAGAGGCGACTGACGACACTACCTGCTTAGGTCTGGGGTATAATTTTTGGCAGTATGCACATTGGATTTTCTTTTGCACTTTATTGAATTTGAATAGCCTATTGGAGGAAGCTTGGCCTATTTATTTTTGTCTCATTTTATAATTCTGGCCTGACTTGTTATTAATGTTATTGATCTCTATCAGAGTCTACATATTTGTTTTAGAAATTGCCTCATCAACCTCACAATATATCCGCTTGATTACTGACATTCTTGAATAATTTTCGATACAACAGTTGCTCCAAGCATTTATGCAATACATTTTTTGTCATTCTTTTTTATGCCAACTCCATAACTTCGTCAGTTGTTGATTTCGCTCTTCCAACGCAGCTTCATTGTTTTATTCTTAGTTAACTAATTTTTATCAGTTCTTTTTTATTATATCGCAGTTTGTTGCGTGTTTGCTTCAAGCTCTGTATACGTTGTCTGCATTTTTCATTAAAGTTAAGGGAACATTTATTTTTAAAAAATCGATAATTCATAAAAGCAACTATCTCTTTTAATACTGGACTAAACGTCGCTAAAGTTTATCTCTTAACATCTCTATTCCTATTGTTGACCTGAACAGCTCGACTCAATTTATTACTTTATTGTTCTACTTCTGCCTCCTAAATCTGTAATGGGTTTATTTATAGATATTATTGCACTGAACCAGTTTCATTGCCTCCTCATTTAGTTATTTATGCTACTTTGACTAGTTCCGATAAAACTATTTTTATACGAGTGTTTAATTGCTAGAAGCGAAAATAATTATGTTATTTTGTTACAGCTTTGACTTTACACAATTTTCGCATTCTTGTACGCATACTTCAGAAGTTGACAGAAGTTGTGCGAAGTTTTAAGACGCAGTTTCGCGAAATTTTTGGCCGTAAAATTTGGTGACATTCAGGAGTTTGCTAATGGCGTTTTGTAAATTGTCCTTTGATAGATTTAGCTACTCGACTTCTCTTTTATCTTTATTAAGACCAAAACCTATTTTTAGCTTTAATCGATAGGTAGGTAGATTAGAAACCCTGACCTGACTAGATCTTATCAATGAAAAATAGACAAATCCAATAAAATCGTATCCGATGTTGGCCACAAATTAAACTCTTTGTAAACATTTAATATTGTGTTACTTTAAACTGCGTATCGTTCTTAACGCGGGCTAGTCCGCCGAACTGCACATGTACGGCGTTCACATCGCCTGCCTCTAGCAGACCAGAATTGCGTTGTTTCGTTTTCGAGGCCAGTGAACGCGGAAATGCGATTCGTGGCCCGTCAAATTGAGGCAATGAATCAACGAAGTATGGCGTTACTCTTTTGCTAGCCAGTGCTTCAACGAAAGCCAGGTTTGAATGATCGCACCGAACGGTTTCCTCACTAATCACAATGCACTCGAATGGGCGTAAATCTGTGTTAGTATAGCAGCAAACAGGGTTCTGTGGAGAAGCACGGTAATTTTCTATTTATTAACTAGGCTCCTCTAGAACCTATCACGCTGGAGACCAAGATCTCCACGTATGTTTGCATGTATAAATGTTTTCATTAGACATTTATCTGGAGTGTTATGCCTTTCTGTTCTGATTTAGGCTAAATAATCGCAGTTTTACCCGAAGCCATAGTAAAATTGAAGCCTTGCATACATCCTAGAATCTAATGTTCTAAAACATCTCTTCCGCTATCTTAAACTGTTAGCAATGTGATGCTCTCCTGAGTCATTATCAAAGCACAGAGGCAAATTGTCTGAGAATAATATTTGAATATGAGTCGTTCTTGTTAATTTTATCACATATCATTTGTCTGTTTCGGTTTCTTTTGTCCACGGCGTTAATAAAGATAAATGCGGCCCAATAAAAGTAAATGATATCGTAGTAAGACTGAATATACTATTTTATTTATGTTTGAGTCGAATACGCAGGTTATCTCTGTTCCTCCACAAGCTCCGAACTGTTTCTGTGTAATAAAATAATATTTGGCAAAATTCTAATAATTTGTCTGATTAAATAAATGATCTGTTACTTTTAATTAACTATAATCTGATTAGTGCGTACACAGCATGAACGCATAAATTATGATACCTGTGTTGTCAAATGGTTTTCATAAGTGGTCTGTGAAGTATAAACGGTTGGTTAACGGCACTATGTGAAATTCAATGTAGATCTCGTTGCTGAATTACTAGTTTATTGGTTTTTTCACATATACGAATATTAAACGTGCAGGTCTGGATAACAGTTATTTATTTTTCTGAGGTTTGTAGGATTGAAAATATCACTAATAACATTTGTATCCAGTCGCCAAACATAATAAAACTGTTCTCTAAATCAAGTTTGCGAGCTTGAAGTAAGCACCAATACAATTGTATGTTACCAGTCGAGCAACATAGAAAAACGACCGTCAGTCACACCTACGGACTCGTTTTCACATACGATCATCATCAGAGTACCACGGAAAACTGACTAGCGAGCATCCAACATAATAATATATATATATATATATATATATATATATATATATATATATATATATATATATATATGGAAAGCGAATTTAGATATTCCGTGCAATAAATGATTGTTTAATTGTATATATTTTTTCTGGTTATTTGTCCCAGTACCTCTCGCAGGTTAAGCGAGAGCTCTACCATTTGATCTAGTAACCTAGGCTTTTGTGTCGTCGACATGTTCCACAATTTTTCTTAAATATATATAAAGTATTGGGTGTAGTACCGGATCATATTGATGACTCACCCTTAAGCACGAAAGGCATATGTACATGAGATTATAACTTTCGTATGTGCTGACTTTGGTATGTCTTGGTGATCCCATTTGAACTTATCTATTATTATGTACGCAATACCTAATACACAATTGCATATTGTGTTTGTGTTGGTTCGTGTGTTCTTTAAAAGTTTTTGCAGACGGTTTTCAATACCGTATCCTCTTTTCAAGTTTCCTTCCATCCTGTTTTCGTTATTGAATTAAAAGAAGATGCCACAGTATGCCAGCGCATGCCTGCTTTGTTGTGTCTTACCAGGAGTGAACTGTATATTTTTAAGTAAAAAAGCTCTGCACAGTTTTTAAAACACGCGCGCAGTGAAAACGGTTATTTCAGACAGAATTCGTTCCCTAACAAGTATTGAACTGCTGCACACGTGAATGAAAAAATCTTTTGTTATGCACGTGTACACTTGCCTCGTGCGGTTGTTATTTGTGCATTAAAACAAATCACAAATAGCTTTTTTTATAATCTGTATTAGGAGTAGCATTTCTGTTAGTATTCATCACAGAATAAGATAGATATGCGTGTAATGTGCTATAAAATACTATTTCAATTACGCTTAAATTAAAAGAATGTTTTATTGAAAAAGTAAAGAAATCATTCTTGTGTCTTCCTAAAGATCGGCACAATTTCAAATTCCTCATAGTCTTGCTTAACTGTATGGGATATACAACCATTTTGAAATTGCACTTCAGTTTCTATATCAATTAATCTAATGTTCAGTGCAATGCAGTGGTAAATTAACAATTCCGGGGTTTTAACACTTTTTGCTTCCATTTTATATCGATTTGTTGTGGAAAATTCGACACGAATTCCTTAGCGAGGGCAATTTAGGCATTTTTACGGGTTGGTCTAGTTTCTACGCGATGATTTCAGCTTCAGTAGAAAAGTTAACCTGACTCACTTTGTGACTTAACGTGTAGAGGTCAACGGCTTTAGAACTAGACCATGGCACATAGATCTATAAAGCCATGTAGCTACTTATTTCTATACGTTGTACATTAGCTAAAGCGTATTTTCTTTATTTTTAAAGTTCATAATGGTCCAGATAATGTAAACTGTTTATAATTACCTATGTAAATCAAGTGTGTCGGCTTGAGATGAACACGAATCGTATTTGAATTAAACAGTCGCATAACATGGCTAGCCTTCTGTCAATCGCACATACGGAGGCATTTCGACTTACCTTGGTGCTCTTAAGAGAACGAGGGCAAACCGAATAAGGAGGATCAGACAGAAATTCATATTTAAGGAAAGCAAAATTAGATATGTGGCTCTCACCTCTAGTAGTCTTGCGTACATTGTACTTGACTGGAAATGTAGGCTGCATCATTTCGATGCGGTCACGATCATTAACTTTCTGCAGCTTTCGCCACATGTATGTAAATTATACAATTAAACAAGCACTGATTGTTCGAGTGGTGAAAATAATTCTTTAAATCAATTTTGTGAGCTTGAAATAAACACCCATCTCATTATATTTAAGCAGTCCAACAACATAACAAAACTACTATCAGTCCTACGTACTGACGCGTTTCGACCTTCTGTGATCATCATCAAAGCGGTTACAGCAAACGGACTATCCAGAATCAAATTGCAATGCAGATGTAAATTATGGGAAATCAAAGATTCGGCTCTCATTCCCAGTAGCCCCGTTTCCATTGTAATTGACTGCGAATGATGGCTGCACAATTTCTATGCAGTCACGAACTAAACGTTTTTACAGCTTTCGCTACATGTTTTCAAGTTGTTCAATGAATCCATCATAAATTACTCTGGATCATACCAATTCCTTAAATCAAATTTGCAGACTTAAGCCAAACTTTAAAAAAAACAATTGCTTTAACCGATCGCACGAAATGACCAAACTGTTGTCTTTCGCACGTATTGACGTATTTCGAACATCGGGAGTCATCATCTGAGTCATCTCCTGAGTATGCGATTGCCAACTTAAAATAAATAAATCAGCAATTGTTAAGCATAACCACGGTAATTTGGTTGGAACTATGTAGATAATAGTTCTAACTGCCTCGTGCATAAAATTTCAATTCCTTCATGCAAGATACGTTTTGGCTTAGCCTTTAATGATTCTCTAAATATTTCTCTTGAAATATGTAAAGCAGTTACAACATCAATATTTTGCCTTTTACTCACTGCTTGTAATTGGTTTTTATCCACAACTAAAGAACTACAGTCGACCTAGTCACGACTTTGCTAGTGTTGAAAACCGTAGCTTTTTAAAATGCGACTAGTGTAATTTTAGAAATTATCCTGACCGAAATGGATAGTTATATGTATTCTAAATAAATTAAATTCATGATATTTGACTGTTTTTCGTTTTAATTGAATAACAATGTATTTAAGTTTTAATTATCAGAAACAAATTTAATACATACGGTTGTTTAATTTACCTATTCTAGAAATATGTCAGATAGGCATGCCCAATTCTTCTAGTTTTAAAACTTAACAAAGGATGCTAAATGTGTGTAGCCTTTGATGATCAACGTAATATACTCAGAGTCTATGCTTTGACTTCAATAATGCTCGAGTTCAAATAAGACTAGTTTCATACGTGTACCTCTATAACTAATTATTTCACGTGCGAAAAGCGTGACGGACAATAACAGCGCTGTACACATAATAAAAGCGATAGGTGCCGACGTCCCTCCCTAATTGTAGTTTATTGGTTTAAAAATTCGTTTTCCGGAGCTTTGACACCAATATCGATTTTTTCGTGAACTGGCATTACAATGACGCTTTGTAAGAAACAAGTCAAATGATTCTTTAAATCAAGTTTGCGAGCTTGAAGTAAACCACAATCCCATTGTATTTAACCAGTCGTCGAACAACATAACAAAACTACCGCCAGCTGTTATATTGTTCGACGACTGGTTAAATACAATGGGATCGGTGTTTACTTCAAGCTCGCGAACTTGATTTAAAGAATTGTTACCACCACCCGCACAATCAATTATTGTTTAAAGTCAAATGATGTTTAATTCTGCTTCCCCTCTTCAATTTAAAAAATAGTGACTCAGAATTTTTTCTCAAATAAATTTATCGATAAGATGAAACAAAAGTAATTCTATAAAGAATATATTATTTAAATACACGCAAATAAATATTTTGCATATTTGAAAAAGGAATTTAATTGAAAACAGTTGTGTGAAACATCACGATGCTGATTTCAATATCCAATGGGGATATTGCTGACAAGCTTGACGTTTTAGGCTCCATACTTTTTCGGAAAAATATGATTCTATAACACTTCTGCTAACATAAGCATACTTTATTCGTTGTTGATACTTTGAACAACTATGCCGGGTGTTTACTTTAGAACTGCGCTCATTTAAGTAAAAAATAACTAAAATCGTCAACACAAAGTCAAAATTAAAATTCTATCAACTTATTGGTATTGTGTTCCTTTTAATGCATGAAATAATTTACGGATTTATTTTGATGTACCTTATCAGTTTTACTGTAGATTTTTGCTTCTTGGTTAAAAGAAGCGTTATGTAGATAAATTAAGAAATGAATTTTTATTTTATCTCGTTGTTGGTTTTTGTTGATTTCTGTTATAGTTTCACTATGACAAGAGCAGTTCGAAAAGGAGTTAGTTATTTGAAGCCACAACAAATTTAATTTGAAAGGACTTATGTCGTTCAAAATTACAACTGTTTTTATATTTGTTATATTGGCTTGCTTTAGCATCTGATGTTATCATGTACGCTGCAATCTAGATTTTTGAGATAAGTGTTACTAGTAACTATATCAGGATGCTTCTTATATTTTTATTTTTCATGTTTCCAGGTATTCTGGCACTGACTGCTTGCTTATTATACCCGTTCGGCTGGATTAACAATTATGAAGTCACCCAATTGTGCGGGTCTGACACAGGCTATTTCAATCCTGGTAAATGATTTTAATATTACCTTTTAGTTATAAGACGTTTATCCTTCTGTAAAAAAAGATTGCCTTAAACCATTGTCAATTTTATTTAATTTTATATGAAAAAGTACATTAAGCAGTTATTTTATTTCGTAATTTGGTCACATCCAACTCGTATTCCAGTTGATGTTAACAGAAAGGTATTTTTGAATGCAAGTCGCTAATAACGAATCGGGAAGGCGAATTTCTCTAATGTAGATATTAACATTACCTTTAGTTCATCGAGCCGGATGCCGAAGAATTATTGCGAGCTCTCTCCAAATCCCTATCCAGTTACACATTTAAATGTTTCTGTGGTAAAAGAAAACGCTATTGATCAACGAAATACAACATAATTTACTGCAGAAATTGAGTATGAAGGGCATTGCGCAATCATGAAAATCACAAATTATGACGCATATTTTGAAGCGCACCAGACAGCCAATTTACCACATATCTTAGTTCTAATTAAAGCAAAATTGTCAAAATTATTATACATAGAACAATTTTAATGTAAATGTTATATTATAAATTATAAAACCTCTGACCTAATTATTCATTAATTCCTCCAACATGATTTTTCATTTGAATGGCTATGAATCAATTGTTATGAATTAAAATAAAATATAATGTTCTAGTATTCAACCAAACCAGACCATACGTTGAAACAGAATAAACAAACATTCAACCAGACTAAACGAAAATTGGTTGCATGGGCGGTGATAACAATTATTTATGTCAAGGTTTCGATCGTGATGTAAACGCCAGACCCACTATTTAATTACATTTATCAGTATAAACTTAGCATTATATATTGTAGAAAAGGCAATTCATCCAGTATAATCACCTGACCCATTAATTACTTACGCATGTTAGTATAAACTAAGAATCGTATATACTGACATATGTAAGTAATTAATGGGTCAGGTGCTTATACCAAAATCGCAACCTTGATTATAATAATTGTTATCACCGCCCGCGCAACCAATTTTCGTTTAATTCATCGACTAGACCGGTTTTTTCTTTGTTATAAACTCTTCACGTACTGTCCAAAAGTATTAGTTAGTTTATGACTGAAAATGGGGTCTAGCGTGTGACAGGTTGGCTCAGTTTTAGAGCAACAGATTTTGAGTCCTATCCGCGGCAAATTCTGGACAATAGGTGACGTGTTCCTAAACCGATCTATTGGATGAATTCCCATTTTTACGTTATACATTGCTTAGTTGATATTGACTAACATATGCATATAATGAGGTTGGTATTTAGATTAAGGTTGCTACCTTGATATAAATATGTAAATTGATGATTGAAAACATTATGGAGATGATTATTTTATTTATCTTCGACTTATGCTTCATTTCAAAAACAATTAAAAAAACCAAATTTGAGGTGCCCCAATTTGACGTACTTTCTCGCTTCCAATATCAATAATCTTCATTCATTATTTGGAAAATAATCTTTTATGTAAGAAACTATTCAAACCTAAATTGTAACTACCGTTCTTGCATGACATATTAGTGAACTGGTAGCAGGACGAGGATGAAATGATAAATTTCTTAAATTTAACATATGAAATGATAGAACTGCAATGTATTATTGAAAAGAAGCCATCAGGTGAATTATTGTATTTTATGTGAAGTTAATTATGAATGGTCAAAAATTAAGAATAGGTACCAATCTTAATTTGAAGTCAAATTCGTATCACATGAAAATCGGTATCTTAAAAAAATTAACAATAAGAAGATTTAAATTAATAGACGTAAAACAGGAATTTGAATTTAGACAGACTGTGTGATATATTCATGGTTAAATTTTGCCTGTTGTGTCCACCTATATTTGATGGGCCATGTACTCGGATGTCGTCTGTGTTTATTATCAGCGTATCGTCCAGACGAGACTTAATTATGCCTAATTCTGCAGTTAAATTATTCATTTGAGAGGTCATTCCTTGAATCAACGTTTCTAACCCATCAGAAGCCATTTTAAATGTAAGACGCTTTATTTTTACTCAATTATATATAGAATTTTGCTCGCATAACGAGCATCGATTAAATAAAACAAATTTACAACTATTATGTAATTTATGGTCACTTCGGCTCGAAGTCTGCTTTTATCATTGGGCTGACTGCTTCATTCTTATACGGGCGCTTCTGCGAGAAATTTCTGTTGAAATAATGTCTGCTCTAGATAAGACTCTTTGTTCATTATTTGTCTTAAAGGTGGCTATTGCCACATTTTTTTTTTTTTTTTTTTTTTTTTTTTTTTTTTTTTTTTTTTTTTTTTTTTTTTTTTTTTTTTTTTTTTTTTTTTTTTTTTTTTTTTTTTTTTTTTTTTTTTTTTTCAAATTTAACTTATCTTAAGTTCACTATATAAATACTTTATAGGAGATCTGACTTCATTGGGAGTGGTTATACAAGAGCCAAGCTCCTTATCCCCGCAGACAGTAGGACTTGCGACTGTATAAGTCGAGCAGCATCAAAGGTAGCTGAACGAAACTTTAGTACATTTATGGCAAGAAATCTACGCAATTACAATTGACTTATCGATGTTTTTTGTCCATTCCGTCAATTTAAACCGAAAAACCAGGATAGTTATATGGTTTTCATTTTAGTGCTGCATAGTCATTTAGATTACAGACTTGCGAAAATAAATAAAAAATAAAATCCTATATCAAATTAAAGAAGTGTAGCATACTAAAACCCGAGAGGTTCAAAGTTTTCTGTAACCATGTGGCCAAAAATTCCACATCTCTCCAGAGGATCGTTCGATAACCAGCAAAGACAATTGTGTTGAGTCCACCTATATTGGATGGCCCATGTAATCGGATTTCGTCTGTGTTTATTATCAGCGTATTGTCCAGAAAAGACTTAATTATGCCTAATTCTGCAGTTAAATTATTCATTTGAGAAGTCAGTCCATGAATCAACATTTCTAACGCATCAGAAGCCATTCTTCAATGTACGACATATGCTTTATTTTTACTCAATTATATATAGATTTTTGCTCGCATAACAAGCGTCGATTTAATAAAACAAATTTACAAATATTAATTAATTTATGTTCACTTCGGCTCAAAGTCTGCTTTTATCATTGGGTTGACTGCTTCATTCTTATTCGGGCGCTTCTGCGAGGAATTTCTGTTGAAATAATGTCTGCTCTAGATAAGACTCTTTGTTCATTATTTGTCTTAAAGGTGGCTATTGCCACATTGCCCTCTCAGATTATAGGAAGCAGCAATAATGTATATAGTAAAAAAATGAATCCTAATTTGAGGTACGTGAAAACTAATATGGCGAGGGAAGATCGTAGGATCATGGAACTACCGGAATATGAACAAAGCAAGAAAGTAAAATCAATAGCATTAAAGTACATTATAAGAACCGTTTTAGGACAGTCCTTTACCCAGTGAACTATATTTACTAATCAAAAGGGAAAATTTTAACCATTAGAAACATCAGGAGTGTATGACATCCAATACAATGATTTTATTTCCACGCATGTTGGTTAAGAAATTGAAAACATAGAACTGCATGTAAATATATAGACATGTTGCGAAATCTGATCCTGTCCGTCATGCAGTAGAGATCGGACAAACTATTAACCGGGAGGATTGTGGACGTATGTAGTCGTAACGGGGAATTATCGAAACCAAATCAAGAACAAAACAGCAGTGTAAAAATATTTGAGCACGATTTGAACCATAGAGATTGCTAATGGTAGGAAAATTCAATTGCACAAATCAGAATTTGAAACTAGCTCCAGTATGAGATTAAGAAAGGTGAATTAGGATTGGCTTATTTCTTGGCTCATTATCTCGTTACTGGTTAATCAATTATTCAATTAGCAAACTTTTCAATCTTCATTCTCCGACTGTTCTTTTATTTTAATGTTAATTTAAGGTTCTTTGTGAGTTGAACGCTCATTTTTCCTCCTTATATTGCTTATTGTTTCGTTAATTAGTTTTCATATCTTTCTTGTCTTGCCATCAACATCTTAGTTATCTTCTTCTTTTACAAAACTTCGATCAATTACTCGGGCATGATTTTTCGTGTATTGACTTATCCCTATCTACTGAGATCACTAGTATTAAATCATTTCGAATGTTAGGAATAAGACAAGTATTCACGTGTGCAAAAGCTCGATTTGCATCTGTTGTCTGTAGTTTCACTTAGATGGGTGTATATGTTCGTTAATTATTTTTAAATGAATACACAAGCACCTAGGCACATACGTGGCTTAAATGAAATTTCACACCTGCATGGTCCACCTGTCTTTAATTTTTATCTTTTGACTTGGCATGAGGTTATTAAACGTGTATTTGATTTATTGGGTTCCCCACCCTATGCGAGTGCAACCTCGATTATATCATTTCACACGAGGAATATAAAAATAGTCTAGCGCATGTAAAGGGTCAATTAATATTCAGCCATTCTAGTTTCACTTAGTTCGCTGTGCATAGCAGAAATGGACATAAACACATGTGACACGCATTTATCTAGTGAAAGGTCAGTCAGAAGTATAAGTGATAGGGGAAATACCGAAGTTTCTTCATTAGCTTCTTTTTAAGACTTATGACCTGCAATGGACTGACGAAGGATACCGTTAAAGGAATCCGATATATATCCAACGAACGTATAACTGGAACTCAACCTGTTTTAGTCACAACACAGATTTACTAATACTACTACCACTAATACTACTACTACTATTAATAATAATAGGCGTTTAAGTCGCAATGTTTTTTATTGAAGTAATTAACTGTCTGGTTGATCGGTCTATGTAAGTTGATCGTCAATTTGTGCATGTATTTTGGTAAATAATAATAATACAAATGCAGCTACTACTACTACTACTAATAATAATATTAGTACTTCTTCTACTAATGCTTCTAACCCTTCTGCTACTATCACTTATAATACTACGACTACGGATACTACTAATACTTATACTAGTACTACTACTATTACTACCGTTCCCAATACTAATTCTCTTATGTATACTATTATCACTGCTACCACTATTATAACTACTAATAATTATAATACGTATATTGTTAGTGATACCTCCACTGCTACTACTACTAAATCCAATACTGCTACGACAGAGCATTACTGCAACATAATATAATGATGCTTCATTTTTGCAAAAGAGCGCATTTTGTAGTTGTGTAGACTGTAAATGAGCACCAAGCAGCATGTCAAAAATGATGGTGTTGGTTATTACAACTGTGTTAGAAATATGCCTTTATCAAGCGGCATTTTCCTTAAAGATATATTTGAGTTGCTCAAGATTTACTTAGCCAAGCTCTCTGAATATATATATATATATATATATATATATATATATATATATATATATATATATATATATATATATTCGTGTGTGTTTTTGTCTGTATTTCTTGATGCCTAAGTATGCATAGGTAAATAGTAATTAAAGGCCTTATATGTGGTCTTAAAAAAGCTTAGGGGATTAACACTAGTCATTTTTATCTAGTAACATGTAAAATTAAATAAAAATATAATTATAAACGAGATCGATTCAATTGTCTTACTACTGTAACTGTTGTGTACAATTGTGTTATCGTAAGCCTGGTGGTGTTTTCGGTAAACATGAAATTGAAAAGTTCTTTGATCTACAATACAACATATTAATCATAAAATTGCGAAATATAAGCATGAAAGCATTAAATTATGTTTTTCATGGTTATTTGACTGCGAATCATTACTTTGTCAATTATGATGGATTATATTCAAATTATTGCTTCAATGTAGTGTCTGTGTATGTAGACTATGGATAATGTTTGTATGGATTCACTTAATTTTGTCATACTTATGTAGTAACATGTGCAGAACCACATGTTCTGATTAGTCTACGAGTCTGAAGACAACCGTGTAAGTGTGGAAAACGATAAAGGTATTGCTTCGTACATTCTCTAAGTAGCAGTGGCATCTCTAGTGGCGATTTTTTATTACTACTTTATAAGTAAGTTATTTTAACCCGTTTACGTAAAAAGGCATTCGACTCAAGAAATATCAGGTCAAGATAATGTTCGAAAATGTATCAAAGAAGAAAATAAATAACTATTAATAGTTTAGATATCAGTTATAGGATTAACAGTCGAAAGTTCAACAGTCCAATGTGGTATTTTCCTAGGAAGCAGTTATTTTTATTGTATTTTTAATAATTTACATCATAAAAGGGAATTCTGCGTAATTTATTTTACCCCTACTTGTACCGTTTTAAAAATTTGCCTCCAGCTCCGCGTAAATATTTGATTTGACTTTAAATAAATCAAGAATTCGTGTAATGTGGGCCAAATATTAGCATTGGTGATGATTTCCCAGACTAAGCAAATGTTATTCATCAAGGAGCTCTAGCAATAATGGCTTCTGTTATTCATTTGACTTGGCTGTATCGTAATCTAGTGTGTGACTTTAAAATAGTCCAATGCCTTTATGGCAAAAATCGAAGCTGAATTATTGGTCTAAATAATAAACCAAAATCAATTAGTCTGATAAGCTTATCAAAGTTCTGGGGAATCTCTTGCTGCTGTAGGAGTAAGTACGTGGACTAATCATCAATTAAATATTCTGACCAATAGGAAAACAGCCAAACAGACACCAACATCAGCTACTGGTGCTTTTCGCCTTCATTTAACATCTTTTTGGCATTTATATGATTAAAAGAACATTAGTTGCGCAGGTGGTGATAACAATTACTATAATCAAGGTTGCGATCTTGATATCCAAAAATTTGTCAGTATAAACTACACTATACAATTTTTATTTTAAATTGACAAATGGATGTACTTAATGGGTCAGGTGTTTATATCATGATCGCAACCATGATTATAGTAATCTTTTTGGCACGATGGTAAACTGACTAATGAGAATGAAACCGAAAATTATCTATTACGTTTAGAATAGCAGAGGTCATTTGACTGCAATATGGACTATGGTCATAACTTTGGGAATATTTCACTTCCTTCATAGGGTTGATACGAATAAACAAAAATAGGTTGTGTAGCTAGCGATAAAATTGATCAAAAGCAAGATTTGTGGCCTGAAATGAACAATTGTCAAATGTTTCTGCCGGTCTAAATGAAATAAACGTTTGCGAAACCGGATTTTTTAAATTACCTGATCTGCGTTTTGACTAACGCTGTAATGATTCCAGTTGTTTTATTTTTTGAACTATATATTTCGGCTGCCTTTAACGGCAGCCTTCACAAGTTGGTCCATCCTCACCAGTTTTACAAAACAAACAAATGAAGTAAAATTATTTTTAATCAATAACATGCTAACAAAATTGTCCATATATATATATATATATATATATATATATATATATATAACAGTAGATTGGTTTCTTCTGTTAGAACTCGTCAAGTACAGTCCACAATTTTGCCACAGACAAAACTCGACCCAGGACAGATTTGCTTCGCATACGGTGTGCTTAATGTTTTTATTTAATTTTTTCCCGTAGATTCACACGTTTAAGGAGCAAACCCTTTCCACGTTTACATCACGTTTTGTAAATTATTACAGGATTAAACTTTAAATTATAGCTTTAATTTTCGTGTAAAAACTTTACTTCTAACTATCACATTAATTTAAATACTATTTGTTGCGGAGAACTAATATACATGTAAGTATGTATTAGGTGTTGCGATCCTAGTGACAAATTAGTTCAGTTGTGACCAGAAGGATAAACCAAAGGCAGCATGAACGGAAAGTATAATCTCATGCACATTCGTTTCGTGCTTACTGGCGACTCATCAGTAGGAGCCGGTATTACGCCCTTTAACCACTATATATTTGGTAGAAGAATGTGGAATAATAGGACGGTACAATCTCCTAGACGAATGTGTAAACCTGTAATAGTGAAGCTAACATCATCTAAAGTCAACGACAATGCGACTTCAATGCTAACTCACACTATATAATATATATACCGAGTCTGTAAAGGATACTAACACTATAGCTATTGTGTTAGTAACCGATACCAACATTATTGTACCGAAAAGGTACATGGTACTAACACTATGGCTTCCATGTCGGTACATGGTACCAACATAATGGATATCAATTTATGTTATAGTTCACCGAAATTGAGAATTACAACAATTTCCGAACACCTGTTACTCCAGTTAAACCATACACTCTGGCCTTCATCGATATCAGTTATCACATTTCGTGGTAAGCATGACATCATTCAATTCAATATATAAAATTTAAATACTGTTTGTTGCAGAGAACTAATATATATGCAAGTATGTATTAGGTGTTGCGAACCTAGTAACAAATTAGTTCAGTTGTGAAGGATAAACCAAAGTCAGCATGAACGGAAAGTATAATCTCATGCACATTCGTTTCGTGCTTACTGGCGACACATCAGTAAGAGCCGGGAATTACGCCCTTTAACCACTATATATTTGGGTGAAGCATGTGGGCCAATAGGACGGTACACATTTGTCACATTAATTATTAAAATTAATGTAGCTGACTTGAAGAAGAAGTCTAACCATATATTTTCATTTATCTATTGTTAGCTGCGATGAACTAACTAATATGAATTTGTGTATTCGGCATAGCTTCTTCAGTATTAAATTATTTGAAAGAGAACCAAAAAGATAAACTAATGTCTATATGATCTAATCTTCGTTGACTTCGTTTCCAGTGGTTAATATGAACGACGTTGAAGCCTTTGGAGGAAAGGGAATAATCAGCGTACTTGGAAATGGGAATCAATCGGATCTTGGCGAAACTGACAGTTCAAAGCAAATACTCACGAAAGGAAACCATGGGTGCTCTAACTGTCGAAATGCGCCAGTGCGTTGCGAATGGCGTTAGTTTTGTTATGTTTTTCGACGACTTGTTAAATAAAATGGGATTGGTGTTTACTTCAAGCTCGCAAACTTGATTTAAAGAATTGTTACCACCTCCCGCGCAATCAATTATTGTTAAATTGTATTGCTTATATATGCATATATGGCGAAAGCTACAAACAGCTAATGTTCGTGACAGCATATAAATTGCGCAGCCGACATTTCCAGTCACGTACAATGTATGCAAGACTACTAGAGGCGAGACCCGCATATCTGTTATTGCTCTCCATATATATGCAATGCGGTTTGATCATCGTTAGTCAGTTTGCCGTCGTACTCTCATAATGATCGAAACGTGTCAGTGCGTTGCGACTGGCGGTAGTTTTGTTATCTTTTTTTCGACGTCTGGTTAAATACAATGGGATTGTTGCTTCAAGCTCGCAAACTTGATTTAAATAAATGCTCTAAATGTGTCCATCGCATTGCGTAATAGTTCAAGAAATAGCTGACAAACAATTAATCTGACGGCTACAAAGTGTAAGAAGACATCGAGTTACCGCAATTTAATTAATATGGGTGTACATTCGTATTAGCTGTATTAAACTAAATACGCAACTGTGCAATACATAGATTCATTTATCATTGACAGTTTTCAAACCCATCAGTTCTTACCATCAGTTAACTTTGTCTTTGAATACAAATTATTCTTGAGGCAGCGCAGCTTCATTATTTGCTGTAATTGATATTAAGTTTGTCGAGCTATTACGTGTATATTTTTCTCCCGACGTTTCGAACTCGATTTTCCGAGTTCATCTTCAGAGTGGGTTCCATACACAAAAATTGACAACATAGAGAACACAATAACATAATACAAATAACCCTCGTTCTCGACACCTATTTTTTAACATTAATGCAATTTGCTATCAATGTTTAACCAATTATGGTAGTCAATATTACAAACACACACACACACACATATATATATATATATATATATCTACGTATAGACATACATACATACATAAACGTATAAAAAGACCTATGTAAATATATACCCATATACTCATTTATGGTTAACTACATGCGTTTTGAAGATGCACTAATTTTCCATGATTTCTGGGTGAACATGGATTTAAAGTCGATTGACCCACCTTGTTTAGTCATGTAATTTAGTTAAATGATTAATGCTAAAATTGCACACACATATTTACACAATATATCTCTCCATATACTATGTGTATTAAGTCTACGCTTGTAAAAAATCGTGAACAAGCATCGGAAGTTTCAGTAATTTTTTATGCTACTTCCTCTAGCCTGTAAACTTTCTAACTCATATTTGAACTCTCATCAATCATATTTCTCAACCATAAACTTACAAACATGCTTCGACTTTAAATACTGTTTGTTGCGAAGAGCTAATATATATGCAAGTATGTATTAGGTTTTGCGAACCTAGTAACAAATTAGTTCAGTTGTGACCAGAAGGATAAACCAAAGGCAGAATGAACGGAAAGTATAATCTCATGCATATTCGTTTCGTGCTTACTGTGATAACTGATATCGATGAAGGCCAGAGTGTATGGTTTAACTGGAGTAACAGGTGTTCGGAAATTGTTGTAAATCTCAATTTGGGTGAACTTTAGCATAAATTTATATCCATCAGGTTGGTATCATGTACCGACTCGGAAACCATAGTGTTAGTATCCGGTACTGATCGATTTCAAAAAAGGTATCAGTTACTAACACAATAGCCATAGTGTTAGTATCCTTTACAGACTCGGGATATATATTATATAGTGTGAGTTAGCATTGAAGTCGTATTGTCGTTGACTTTAGATTATGTTAGCTTCACTATTACAGGTTTACACATTCGTCTAGGAGATTGTACCGTCCTATTATTCCACATTCTTCTACCAAATATATAGTGGTTAAAGGGCGTAATACCGGCTCCTACTGATGAGTCGCCAGTAAGCACGAAACGAATGTGCAGAGATTATACTTCCATTCATGCTGCCTTTGGTTTATCCTTCTGGTCACAACTGAACTAATTTGTTACTAGGTTCGAAACACCTAACACATACTTGCATATATATTAGTTCTCCGCAACAAACAGTATTTAGTATTAGATGCTTAGTTTATGCTGTAAATTGGCTAAATAATGTGATTAGTGTTTGTATCAAGCTCACAACCTTGATTTTAATGGTTTTAATCTTTTACTCGGGATGTTTAATGTCTCGGATTCATCCGGTCTTCTTTTCCATCTAATGGATAATGCCCCGTTGAATATTTGGTCTAGCCATTTTTCAACTCATGATACATTCATATTATTTATCGATTTTTATTACATTTGGCTCTCTCATTAACTTGGTCAATCAATTGGGGCTACAAATAGAGGTACATTTACAAACTTCCAAATCTATTTCGGGGCCAGACTCTCAAGTGTGCTTAGCTAAATTGGTGTTCTGGGAATTACCATATTTATATTCTGTTTTATGTTTTTATTCCCTTACCTTAATTGGGCACATCGTTCACTTAACATATGACAGATTACAATCTTTTATGGGCATTTAATTTAACCCTGAATTGTTCAAAGGTTCTATTCTTTGTTTTTGGTTTGGTAGTTTACTGCCGTAGGCAAGTGCTTCAGTACAGTTCTATTATTATATTTCGACCCTAATGTTTTCATTTATTTACTCAATTTCGAATCTGGTATTACCAAGGCTCTACTATCACTTTCTGGTTACGCCTGCTTTACATGTATCAAATCAGAGTCAAATTACAATATTACTTCCTCAATCACCGTTTCTCTTGATACCTATTATCCATTTTGCTTGAATATATACTTAAGTCTTTTCAATGTTTCTTATATATTTAAAATCAACTATTCTAAAACTTCAAAAGATAATAGATTTAAAAATGCGAATTTTCATAACATGAGAGTGATTCTAGAAAAAAATGCATGAGGATATCCGAATTAGTGTCCTTTGTCAAGACATTCTTTTTAAATGCCCCGCCTTTCCGGCTCAACTTCATACCAAGGAATTCTGTCTACCTCATTGTTTCATTTTCCACCGAGAATCGCTTCAGGAATTTCACGAAGTGTGATAAATTATGTCGATTGAGACCAGATTTCATAGATTTGATGGATTAACAGGTGTCCAAAATTGATTATTATTCCTAATTTTAGTAAAATTTAGCCTACCTGTAAAACAATATTGTGTTGGTACTATTTACAGGCTCAGTATGTATCATATTTAGAGTGTTGGCTCTGAAGTTGCACTGCCAAAGACAGCGTGATGTTCACTCTACGAATGCTTGCATACACGTTCATATCGGAGATCGTGCAGTCCAACTGTCATAAATTTCTTGGCCAAATATAAAGTGGGTATATGGCGTTAGACTGGTCCCAATTGATGAGCCGCCAGTTATCACGAAATGCCTGTGTATATGAGATTTTATCTATTGTGCATGCTGACTTAAGCATATAACTCTGGTCCACATTGAGTAGGTAGGTAACACCTAATACATAATTGCATTATTGTTAATTCTCCGCACCAAAGAATATATGAATGTGATCAAAGCCTTTTTTACCATTTCGCTTATCTTTCTATTCGTGCCATTTCATCATACTAGTATGCACCTTCTTCAAAAGCCCTTAACCAGACCAGGATTTAATCTAAAAATACGCAATACTTAGGATTAATATTCATGCTTTTACTGGAGACTCATATTACGTGCCAGTTAAACAATTTTTTGTTTAAATGCTGATATCTTTAAATTTTACCGATGAACTCAATTTGTCCATCATAGACGCGAGATACTCTTCGTTTGTTTCTTCTTCTTAGTGTAGTTATACATATTTCAAGTTTTCATTTTATACTTATCAATTTGTTATCCTCCACCACTTTCATCTTGTTTAGGCCGCTGCCAAGTGGGATGGGCCTATGTGCTGACATGTGCTGGGAGTCTGCTAAGCCTGTTGACTGCTGCAGTGCCTCTTCTATTTCCCGAGCAGACGAAACTGCGGCGCCACGGGTTTTTGCCGGTGCCTCGACAGGACTGTGGCGCATTAAGTGGTGGTCTCGTTGGACGCACTTCATCATCAATATCGCAGGTGGACAAAACAAGCCAAGACATCGAAATTCAACAGAGACTGCAAAATGACTATCATTTTCAATATTTTGCTCCGATAAGCGCATTAGATCTGTGTTTGCCTTGTATTCGCTGTTGCTGCTTCTTTTGCTGTTGTCACGCATGTTGTCCGTGCGGTTGCGGTAACGAAGGAGCATGTTGTGATCAACTAGTTGCAGATGTTATGATGACAGATGTTACAGCGCAGATAGGAGGTGAAAGATCTGGTGTTCTAACCAGCAATAGGCATAAATCACGGCATCGTAGGTGGATTCACAGTTCTGACGCTCAATTTGGTAATCGTCGCCCGAGAGATAGCTCTACAGAATTGATGGCTGACGTTGCAGGAGGGCTTAGTTTGGCAACACAAAGTGCGCACAGTAATGCTGATGCCACAGAATTGCTCTCGTCAACCGGCAAAGGTGTGAGTATTACGGAGTTGGGAGATATAATTCCGTGTAATGCATTTGGTAGTTCTGGTGTGGTTGGAAATATTCCTGGTGTTGGCGTTTCTGCGATGGTCTCGCCAAAACATTTTGCGAATTCATTATTCCTGAGAAATCCGTCGGTTGGAAGTAGTACTCGTGAAACACTTATGACGACAAGTTTTACGAATAGAAGCGGCTCAATACACAGCAGGTAACGATTTTATACGGTGTTTTGAGTATACCAATTAGTAATAATTTATTGTTTAGAGTTATTCTTTGTTGCCTAGTTTTATATTCATCCCTAGGACCAAATATGAATAAATTTAAAGTTAATGATACAGCGTGTTTAAATATGTTATGTAAGTGATTTTATCTATCAATTTAGTAATTGAATAATATTTTACTAACATTATTCAGAGTTTTCTTTGCTATTTCTGAATTTATTTTGCTATTCTGTAAATGTTCTGTTCTATTCTTATACATGTATACATATATTCCATTTAATTTGTCAGTATAAACTCAAAATAACATTAAATGGCAGATGGAAGACCGGTCTAGGTTTTGGTTGATGAATTTTATCTGCTATTTACGCCATGCTTGTTTATATAAATCCTGCCATTTTACTATAATTAAATAGTTATTTGACAAACAATATCCATTTGAGAGCAACCTATAAAGCATCTATGCCTATAACACCTTTAATTAAATGATCTTACAAAAGCGTATGATTGATTTTCACCATACATTTTATAAAATCAAGAAAGTTGAATTACATTTAGCAAAATTAACCAAATTACAAATCTATTTAAACGACAATGGGTTGCGCAGGCGGTGATAACAATTATTATATGCCAGATTGTTGTCTTGATATAAGCACCTGATTCATTAATTACTTACATATGCCAGTATAAACTAAGAAATTTATAGTGTAGAAAAGGCATTTCATGCAGTAGACTGGATTCATCCTTATTGGGATCTCATCATGTACTGGCCAGAATTTGCCGCGAACAGGGCTCGAACCTGGGCACGTCTGCATCGAAATCTGGTGCTGTAACCACTGAGCCACCCTGTCGCAAACTACACAAAGTTTTCAGTTATGCATTAACTAATGTAACTAGGTTAATCTATTTTTCCTCATCATATGGCATCCATTTAGACCCAAAGTTCAAACTAACCATCCCAAATCTGTCATTACTGAACAGACACCACACTACATGGGGAAGTGGTATTGAAATGAACATTTATATAATTAAACGACCATTGGTTGCGCAGGCGGTGATAACAATTATTATTATTAAGGTTGCGGTCTTGATTTAAGCACCTGGCCCATTAATTACTCACATATGGCAATTTCTGGCCAGTACATGCTGAGTTCCCATTAAGGACGAAATCGGTCTACTGGATGAATTGCCTTTTCTACACTATACAATTCTAAGTTTATACTGACATATGTACGTAATTAATGGGTCAGGTGATTATATCAAGAACGCAACCTTGATTATAATAAATTCCAAATCAGTTTGAAAAGAGTTTCTTTTTTCTTTTCCAACGGCCGCCGAACTATATTGAAGAAAAAGAACAACTATAATTCAAAATTTATTAGTCAAAACGCAGATCTTGTAATTTCGATTAATCCAGTTTCGAATTTTTTCAATTCTTGTAATCTGGCGGACTGCAGCAAGAGACATATCATTGAAGTCAGCATCAGAACACACTCGATACGTGTTAGGAAGTAAACAAAAAATGTCTTCCTCAAGTTACCCTTTAGAGGCGAGCTACCACACACAATAATTGCGCGTAGGTTAAGTCGAATTATGTGAAAATTTATCGTTTCTTTTGATTTTTTAAAAACTACTGATGATGTGTGAACTGAAAAGACGAACGCCAGGAACCGCCAAATATCTTCAATAAACAAAAAACTGTAAATCAAGTTTGTGAGCTTGAAGTAAACACCAACCCCATTTTATTTGCTTCAAGCTCGCACTCTTGATCTAAAGAATTGTTACCACCACCCGCACAATCAATTATTGTTTAACTGAAGTTCAGTTTGTGTTAGACCAAACGCAGATTAGGTAATCATGAAACTTAATGATAAATATTAATTCCAAACTTTTCCCGAGTCCTCCATAGTGTATAAACTTACATAATATGTATCAACATGCATCGCCGAAATTTATTTTGAAATGCATTGTGTCAGGAATATCACAAAATTTCTGTTCATCTTTTTAAAAACAGATCACAGATAATTTAAGATAATTTTACTTCCAACATGAAGTAAAGTAGGAAAAATTATTATATGTATTCGATGCCCTTCCTATCAAACAGCAGGCATCCAATTTGAATTTACTGAAGGCCCATCAAGATAATATTGCATGCGAATGGCTACGAATCGGGAAAAATCACAATATTATATTTTCTAGTTTAAATCAACCGTTCGTTGTACCAATATCATCAGCCCTTTAATCGGTCTGAAAATAATGTTAGTCAAAATCAATTGCGCAGACGACACCATTATCATTATTAACAGAAACCGAAATTGCACAACTAGGTGAACGATTAATACTTCAATGTGTATATGGTGTTCGACGACTAGTTCAATACAATGGGATTGGTGTTTACTTCAAGCTAGGCAAGCTCGATTTGAAGAATTGATACCATCATCCGCGCAATCCTGATTGTTTCATTTTACACGATATGGTTTTGCTAGAAGGCGTAACGCAGCTCGTGAGAAATATGACATGACAAACGACATAGGACGAAAAAATATGCCCACGTTAAATTGCTAAAACAAAAAAATACTATCCACCAATGGTAGGATAAGGAAATCTGAAACATTACTTAGCTATGCGATGAGAATCATTCTTATCCGCACGCAAATGCACACATGCACACACGCACACGTGTCGAATGTGATTAACCACAAAATCTCGTTCGACTGGTTGAAAAATATAAATGAAGCTTAAAATCAGATTATTTTTCATGCAATAAATCGGTTGGAAACTCATGATAATTGTATATGAAGCAAGCTATCGTTTAATACATTAAACAGTCGTTCAGTGTGCGGATTTTCAAAAACAGGATTTAAATTTTCTTTGCTGGCTTCAGATAAATACCAATTTAACTTATTTAACTAGTTCTGCACTATAGGAACACTGTCATCAGTCGCAATTACTGATGCATTTCAATCTTCCACGATCATAATCAGAACGTGACAGCAAGCTATATAGCGTGGATTAAATTGCAATGCTGAAAATCAGATATTCGGCCCTTACCTCGAAGGCCTTCCTATTTTGTATTTCACTGGAAATGTTGTATGCAGAGTTTCAATGCAGTCAAGACCATAACGATTATTGAACTAAGGTTGCGATCTTGATGTAAATATCGGCCCCATCATATACATACACACGTTTGTCAGTACAGACTAATCATTATATAATGTGGTAAATGCAATTCAATTAAATTAAATTGAAAATCAATTCCCCGGATGACAGGGTGTCTGTTCTAAAATGCCAGATCGAGGGTGGCCAGTTAGAACTCTAGGTTAATGTTATGCCAGAAAGGCTTTATCTTAAGGAAAGGCTTACTGAAAATTGTGTATAGCCTGCGTCACGGGTGGTGCGATGGATAAAGTCCGAGACTCCGAAGCATATGTGCAACGGTTCGAGTCTGGGTGGTATTTGAAGAATTCGTATTAATGACGAAATCAGTCTACTAGGTTAATTGTATTTGTTTCCTTATACTAAAAATCTCCAACAAGATCGCTGCTGAGCTCGACTCGATGTCATATCGCGCAGGATCTCGAACCAAGAACTATGATGCGCACGTGGACCCCATTCTGGCAGACGAGTGGTTCCTATACTACTCAATTTGCATGTGGTTGACTCTACCTGTTTCTCACACCAATCTGACGTTGGTTGCGAGAACAGTCCTCTTTCGGGAAATCGTTTTGAGTGCATGCACAAAACGTGACCGTACCAACGTAGTTTATGCAGCCTTAATTGTTTTGTAACGAAGAGCACTTGTTGGCCGATCCAAAAATATGTCCTCAGGTGTCAGAGTTCGTTATACGTTGTTTGTAATCTACATGTGCTATGCTTCTCAAACTACGATAGTCGAATTCCTGCAAGCGTCTAAAATCATCTGCTCTATGGGGCCAAGTCTCACCACTGTAAAATTAAACTGCGCGTACAGATACATTGTAAAAATTACCTTTAAGACGGAGTGAAATTCTCGCGTTTCTTTATACATGATGAAGGTTGGGGAAAGCTAATCTAGCTTTCGTGTTTCTCATACTTACCTCGTCAGTCATAGGGCCTGAGTTATTGATAGCTTCCACGGTATTTAAACATGACAACTATTTCCAGATCTTTACTCTGCAGTCGCAGAGTTGGAGTGAGTGGAGAGTGATCCTGTAAAGGTATATTACATTTAGAGGGTGCGATTTTCATACCGAAAAACTAAACAACGTCAGCTAATCTATTCAAGGTGGTCTGAGCAGAATCTCGATTGTCGAATAATAGTACGATATCGTCTGAATGGTTACGATCGACTAATCTACTGCCCGGGAGAACATGTGGAAGATTGTTGCTTATAATAGCATGTATTACAAAATTAAACGAATAGTGAGAAAGTGGGCAGCCTTGACGAACAACATAGTTGGTAGTAAAGTTGCACGTTCATACGTTGTAGACATTAACACGACCAGAATTTATTGTGTAGCGCAGTGTAGTTATAAATTTGGTGGGGACAGCACTTATCGACAGAATATCGAATAGAACATTGTAAGCCACCAAATCAAATGCCCCCTTAAAGTCTAGAATAACGGCTATTGTGGGACGGCGATATAAATGTCGCTTTTCAAGAACATGCCTTAAGATAAAACTATTATCTATACAACCTCATCTAGACCAAAATCTTTGTACTTCTCTGGTATGTGATTCACGTGAAACACTATGGTGGCATAAGATACTCGAAGAAAATACCCTAGATGTAACTGGAGTCAAGTTTATACCATGATGGTTATCACACGAATTACGGTTCCTTTTTTGAAGGTAGGAATGATGGTCGAATAATTCCAGGTTACGGTATCCTCATTCGATATATTACGGAAGAGTTTACTCAACGCTCCCGAGATTATATTGCTGTTCTGAATCACAGTAACAAGCACAGCAAACGGGCAGAGTGAGTAGACAAGTCAGAAGAAAGAGTTGCCTAAAATATTAGGCTTTATTCATCATATAATGCAGATATACATGCTAAAAGACAAAACAAAACATGTTAGTATACGAACGGTGTGAATATAAATGTGTGTACAAATAAACAATCATATCATTCTCCTCCACTGCGATTTGTAGCGTAGCGTCAGAGTCGGAACAAGACTGTTATAGTAACAATTCAAAGAGGATTGAGAAAACATAGTATTTAAACATTTCCACTTCGTAAGTTATAAGGATGAACACGTTGTTGTTGATTGATAAGGTTTTCGAGATTCTCTGATAGGTCACGAGCATTTGAGTTATCCGTAGATTCACCATTTGCCTTAACATTATCAATATCGGTATCGTCATTATAGGAGGTTTGTTCATCAGCAACAACCGGTTCATTTTCACAGAGTCCCATATTAGTTCCAGCTTCATTCATCAGTGCGTCGGAGCCTTTCGGGGCTAATTGACGGATAGATACTGTATCTTCTCTTCCATCAGAAAAACGAACATGCGCATAGTTAGGATTGCAATGAATTAGTTCAACTTCTTCCACAGAGGGGTCATATTTAGAAACTCTAGCATTCTTCTTGAGTAAAACTTTGCCAGGAACAGTAAGCCAGGTTGGGAGTGTGGTACCAAAAGTCGACCTTCTATTGTGTCGAAAAAGACGCTCGTGAGGGGTTTCGTTGGTAGATGTGCACAATAATGAACGGATTGAATGTAATGCGTCCAGCAGCACGCATTCCCAGTTTTCAACTGAAAGCCTTTTTGATCTGAGAGCGAGAAGGATCGATTTCCATAAGGTACCATTCATTCTTTCTACCTGTCCATTTCCTTTGGGATTATAAGGAGTCGTTCTACTCGAAGCTATACCTTTTTCCCGAAGAAAATTTTGTACCTCGGTCGACATGAAGGAAGAACCTCTGTCTGAGTGAATGTACGAAGGCATCCCAAACATTGCGAATATTTGACACAGGTGAAGTATGACGGTGTGACTGCTAAGGTCAGGACAAGCAAATGCAAAGGGAAATCGAGAATATTCATCGATGACCGTCAGTAGATAACGATTACGAGTTGATGAAGGAAGAGGTCCTTTAAAATCGATAGATAACCGCTCAAACGGTTGGGTAGCTTTGATTAATTGGCCTTGAATTGCCGAAGGAAATCTGGGCTTGATTTCAGAGCACACTTCACAACTCAAGGTCATTTTTCGAATTTCATCAATAGAATATGGTAAATTACGAGATTTCACAAAGTGGAGCATACGAGAAATTCCAGGATGACAAAGAGAATCATGTATTTGTTTTAAATCCAGTCCATTTAGAAGCGCACCACAACAGGATCGACTTAGTGCATCTGCTGCTTTGTTATCTTTTCCGGGTCTATAGACAACATCGAAGCTGTAAGGTGATAATTCCATTTTCCAGCGCAAAATTTTATCGTTCTTCACTCTTCCTCGATTTTGATTGCCAAAAATAAAGGAAACAGATCTTTGATCAGTGACAAGTTTGAAATGATTACCCAAAAGTAAATGCCTCCATTTTCGAATAGCTTCAACCACGGCATAGGCTTCTTTTTCAACAGCTGAGTGATGTTTTTCAGATGGCGTCAACGTCCGAGAGAAAAACGCCACGGGTCTTCCATCTTGGTTCAAAGTGGCAGCAATAGCTACGTCCGAAGCATCAGTTTCGACGACAAACGGAATATCACAACGAATAGAAGCTAGAGTTGCTACGGCTAATTCTTTTTTAAGATCATCGAAATTTTGTTTCACAGAGACGGGCAAAGGAAAAGTTCGATTATGAACGAGTGAGTGAATTTTATCGGAGAAGTTGGAGATCCACGGCGAATAATAAGCGAAAAATCCCACAATTCTTTGTTGCGATTGCACATTCGACGGTGGTGGGAGATCTTGTAAAGGCTTTAATCGGTCAGGATCAGGTTTAATTTTTCCATTCGATATTTGAAAACCAAGGAGAGTAATTTCTTTAGCTGCGAAAATGCTCTTTGATTCATTTAAGGTCAATCCATATTTTTTAGCGGCATTAAGAAATTTGTTGAGATTTGTTTCGTGTTCAAGCGTATCTCTCCCGCAAACTGTCACATTGTCCACATAGACAAATGTATCTGTGAGATGTTCCTGTGCGATTATATGATCCATAGTTCTTTGGAAACATGAGACACCATTCGTCACTCCGAAGGGAATGCGACGGAATTGAAACAAGCGTCCACACGCTTCGAAAGCAGTAAATACCTTTTCATGTTCTTGGATAGGTATTTGGTGGTAAGCGCTTTTGAGATCCAAAGTGCTGAATATATGATATTTTGAAATGGTTTCAGCCATTTGGTCCATTTTCGGCAAAGGATATGCGTCTAAGAGTGTGAATTTGTTGACCGTTTGGCTGTAGTCCACAACCATACGTTTCTTGTGATTCTCATTCGATACCACGAGAACTTGTGCTCTCCACGGGGATGTTGAAGGTTCGATAATGCCATCAGAAACTAATCTGTTTATTTCATCCCGGATAAATATTTCATCCATTCGATTGTACCTTCTTGATTTCGTAGCAATAGGCCTCCAGTTAGCAGTTAAATGGTGGAAAAGAGGCGGGGACGTAACAGATGCAGGTTTCAGTAAACAGACGGTGAATGACGATTTATGACCACCAAAAGAGATATTTACACTTTTATGCAATCCAAGGAAGTCATGACCGAGGAGTACGTCAGTACAAAGATCAGAAAGTATAGATAGCTTGATATTTTGATAAACACATGATTTGTATTGAATCGACACAAAACAATGGCCTTTGGTATGACTCGAAAATGAGCTAGACGCCATGGTTATTGTTTCTTGAGAGGAGTGAATTTTCCAATTATTTTTCAAAACGAAGGCTTCTGAAACATAACTACAGGAACTGCCTGTATCAACGAGAGCATGACAATTTATGTTATTGACTTCTAGATTTATTACACATTTGGTGAGACAATCAGGAGCAGCAGCTAATACAGTTGCAGATATGGTAGGATGAAGCGTCGAAACCACTGGGCGGTGATTCTTAGAGCGACATACCTTTTGAAAATGTCCTTTGTTTCCACAACTTTTACAGAAGGCGTTTCTGGCCGGACATTTCCATCTTAAATGATAATCGTACCCACAAAAGTCACATTTTTGTTTAACAGCAGCAACAAGATTATCTGTAGATTTATCGGAGGTTGATGAAGGACAGAGTGGCTGAACCGTTGCAGTGTGTGCAGAATTCAAACAGTTTTGATATGATAATGATTGCTTTTCCGCCATTTCGAGACCACGTGCTTGATCAAAAGCCGCTTGAAAATTAAGTGAGTTGTGTTCTAAGAGACGTTGTCTGATTGAATTGGACTGGATTCCATTAATGAAGGCATCGCGCAGAGCATCGTCTCGATTTTCCTCGGCCGTAGTTGGTTTGAAATTGCATTCCCTAGCTAACGATTTCAGAATCTGAACAAATTGATCCAATTAAACGAACATTGGTTGCGCGGGTGGTGATAACAATTATTATAATCAAGGTTGCGGTCTTGATATAAACACCTGACCCATTAATTACTTACATATGTCAGTATAAACTAAGAATTGTATAGTGTAGAAAAGGCAATTCATCCAGTAGACCGGTTTCGTCCTTATTGGGAACTCATCAAGTACTGGCCAGAATTTGCCGCGGACAGGATACGAACCTGGGCACGTCTGCTTCGGAATCTGGTGCTCTAACCACTGAGCTATCCTGCCGCACACTACACTACACACAATTTTCAGTTATATACTAACTAATGTAACTTGGTTAGTCAATTTTTCCTTTAGGTGGAGCTCATATGGCATCCATTTAGACCCAAAGTTCCAACTAACCATGCCCAATCTGTCATTACTGAACAGACACCACATTACATGGGGAAGTGGTATTGAAATGAACATTTATATAATTAAACGAACATTGGTTGCGCGGGTGGTGATAACAATTATTATAATCAAGGTTGCGGTCTTGATATAAACACCTGACCCATTAATTACTTACATATGTCAGTATAAACTAAGAATTGTATAGTGTAGAAAAGGCAATTCATCCAGTAGACCGGTTTCGTCCTTATTGGGAACTCATCAAGTACTGGCCAGAATTTGCCGCGGACAGGATACGAACCTGGGCACGTCTGCTTCGGAATCTGGTGCTCTAACCACTGAGCTATCCTGCCGCACACTACACTACACACAATTTTCAGTTATATACTAACTAATGTAACTTGGTTAGTCAATTTTTCCTTTAGGTGGAGCTCATATGGCATCCATTTAGACCCAAAGTTCCAACTAACCATGCCCAATCTGTCATTACTGAACAGACACCACATTACATGGGGAAGTGGTATTGAAATGAACATTTATATAATTAAACGAACATTGGTTGCGCGGGTGGTGATAACAATTATTATAATCAAGGTTGCGGTCTTGATATAAACACCTGACCCATTAATTACTTACATATGTCAGTATAAACTAAGAATTGTATAGTGTAGAAAAGGCAATTCATCCAGTAGACCGGTTTCGTCCTTATTGGGAACTCATCAAGTACTGGCCAGAATTTGCCGCGGACAGGATACGAACCTGGGCACGTCTGCTTCGGAATCTGGTGCTCTAACCACTGAGCTATCCTGCCGCACACTACACTACACACAATTTTCAGTTATATACTAACTAATGTAACTTGGTTAGTCAATTTTTCCTTTAGGTGGAGCTCATATGGCATCCATTTGGACCCAAAGTTCAACTAACCATGCCCAATCTGTCATTACTGAACAGACACCACGTTACATGGGGAAGTGGTATTGAAATGAACATTTATATAATTAAACGAACATTGGTTGCGCGGTTGGTGACATAACAATTATTATAATCCAAGAGTTGCGGTCTTGAATAAACACCTGATCCATTAATTACTTACATATGTCAGTATAAACTAAGAATTGTATAGTGTAGAAAAGGCAATTCATCCAGTAGACCGGTTTCGTCCTTATTGGGAACTCATCGAGTACTGGCCAGAATTTGCCGCGGACAGGATACGAACCTGGGCACGTCTGCTTCGGAATCTGGTGCTCTAACCACTGAGCTATCCTGCCGCACACTACACTACACACAATTTTCAGTTATATACTAACTAATGTAACTTGGTTAGTCAATTTTTCCTTTAGGTGGAGCTCATATGGCATCCATTTAGACCCAAAGTTCCAACCAACCATGCCCAATCTGTCATTACTGAACAGACACCACATTACATGGGGAAATGGTATTGAAATGAACATTTATATAATTAAACGAACATTGGTTGCGCGGGTGGTGATAACAATTATTATAATCAAGGTTGCGGTCTTGATATAAACACCTGACCCATTAATTACTTACATATGTCAGTATAAACTAAGAATTGTATAGTGTAGAAAAGGCAATTCATCCAGTAGACCGGTTTCGGCCTTATTGGGAACTCATCAAGTACTGGCCAGAATTTGCCGCGGACAGGATGCGAACCTGGGCACGTCTGCATCGGAATCTGGTGCTCTAACCACTGAGCTATCCTGCCGCACACTACACTACACACAATTTTCAGTTATATACTAACTAATGTAACTTGGTTAGTCAATTTTTCCTTTAGGTGGAGCTCATATGGCATCCATTTAGACCCAAAGTTCCAAATAACCATGCCCAATCTATCATTACTGAACAGACACCACATTACATGTGGAAGTGGTATTGAAATGAACATTTATATAATTAAACGAACATTGGTTGCGCGGGTGGTGATAACAATTATTATAATCAAGGTTGCGGTCTTGATATAAACACCTGACCCATTAATTACTTACATATGTCAGTACAAACTAAGAATTGTATAGTGTAGAAAAGGCAATTCATCCAGTAGACCGGTTTCGTCCTTATTGGGAACTCATCAAGTACTGGCCAGAATTTGCCGCGGACAGGATACGAACCTGGGCACGTCTGCTTCGGAATCTGGTGCTCTAACCACTGAGCTATCCTGCCGCACACTACACTACACACAATTTTCAGTTATATACTAACTAATGTAACTTGGTTAGTCAATTTTTCCTTTAGGTGGAGCTCATATGGCATCCATTTAGACCCAAAGTTCCAACTAACCATGCCCAATCTGTCATTACTGAACAGACACCACATTACATGGGGAAGTGGTATTGAAATGAACATTTATATAATTAAACGAACATTGGTTGCGCGGGTGGTGATAACAATTATTATAATCAAGGTTGCGGTCTTGATATAAACACCTGACCCATTAATTACTTACATATGTCAGTACAAACTAAGAATTGTCTAGTGTAGAAAAGGCAATTCATCCAGTAGACGTGCGGCAGTGTAGCTCAGCGGTTAGAGCACCCGATTCCGAAGAAGATGTGCCCAGGTTCGAGCCCTCTCCGGGATGAATTACCAGTCAAGACGAAATCGGACTGCGGGATGAAATGCCTTTTCTACACTATACATTTCTTAGTATATGCTGACAAATGTATGTAATTAATGAGTCTGGTGTTTATATCAATATAACACTTTTGATTACGTAAAGTGCTTGATAGTCTATTTGAATTCGGCTTTTTCCGAGGACTGGTGGACACCGTGTGACGCAGCGCCTTACACTAAGTCTAAAATTTGTGCTGTTTAGGTATATTATCTGTTTCGTGCAGCTATCCAACGGTTGGTATCCATTGTCCTTACGCATCGAGCTTAAAGTCTATCTTCAATCTAAATGAAATTCTGTGTTAGTTAAGCGCCCAACTTGAGCATTCATGTCACTAATAACCAAGACTATATCCGAAAATCTTGCTCTATAGTAAAGAACGTAGGCCGGAGTTAAAAGCGTCTCCGAAGTCGTCTGTGCTACAATCAGTAGGTGTAAATGCAGATACATGGAAACGGCAACGTTAATTAAGTTTTTTTGGCGTTGATTTTAGTGAATGTATTTTCGCGGGGTGCACAAAATCGGCTATTTATGGACATTACTGACGCCCGATTTACCGGATTGAGAGAACTCCGTGGAACAATAGATTAGAAGCAATAACGCGTAGATAAGGATGGTGTATCCAGCTCTGTAATGCACATGGGACCCTGTAGTGTGGTTCCAGATACGTAACATGCATCGTTCTCTTATATATCCAACGTACGTGCAAGACCGTCTTGGTGTCCAGTTTGTTTTAATATTCGCGCATTAAATGCGCCGACGTTAATACCTAACCTTGTTTTAATGAATACTAGTCTCCTTGAAATATTTTCTATATTTGGCAATCAGATATTGAATTCAGTAATATGATTAGCACCCACTTTATTTATAGCATCTAAAGGAGCGTTATTGATTGATTGAGAAGAGGAAAGAGAAAGGGAAGGAGGCAAAATCGGAGATGAATTTGTCTTCAGTAGTCTGATTTCGCTTATCCACCTTGAAGGAATCAGCAGATAAGGCGACCGTTTTTATACTGCCTGACAGCCGAATCAGTATGTAATCGTTATAATGTTTTATTTACTGCGGCTGACTCCTTTTGGAGGATAAGCCGGCTCCATTGATGACATTTCATGCAGTTTCTTGGGAATTTGGTACAAGTGGTGTCCCCTCACCACTCGGCTTTTTGATCGAGGACGCACCTCTAGCCTTTGCACATCCAAGCGCAGTCTGCAAGGCAGCAGTAAGTTGCATGGTTGCCGGTGGCTGTTGAGAGCTCATTCGCCATTCGGAAGTACGGGGTACTGTCCAGGAGTCCATGTAATCCTGTGGCTGTTGAACCCTTTTGTGGCGAGGAACACACGCCGAGTCATGGTGCCGTCGTCGGGCTCATGTGGTATTTTATAGGAGATCCAATTGCCGGTCGGAAATCCACCACGCCCTGGTGACACCACCGCCATAGCCCCGTTAGCCCATGTACGATCGACCATCGAGACATGGTTGACACCATATCATTTATGGTTATATGTGAAAGAATACTAGGTCAACTAATCATAGTGGGGATAGTTTTTATTCGGAGATTTCCTTCTCTTATATAGTCTGTCAACCAAGGCTGTTGAGCACTAACTTCCCAGATGCCAGTGACCAAAGTTTACTTTAGCAACCGAAACCTGCGCATCTGGCACCCTTACGATAACTACACATTTAACACTTAATTTTACTGCGTAGTTGGACTAAACTCCAGGCTTCACGTGAAACGAGATGATGGCTATGTTCCAATAGACGAGGCAAGGTTTATGCTACCATTCCCGAGATGACTTGATGGTGCCCACCAGTCGTCAGGCCGGAAATTCTTTGGCTGCGGGCCATGTTAGCTCGCCGGATTTCTGAAAAATTGGTTGTGTTATTTATATTTTTGAGCTTTAGATGGGCAGGAATTTGATCACGTGGCTCGTTTTCTGCGAATTATAAAAAAGACAAGCCATATGCTTAAATTAGTCCGATTGTAACTTTTATGTATTAGTTTCAATTATTTATAGTATCTGACATCGCTCCTGTCCCTAAAATTGACTTAGATTTGTTAACTTTTTGGATGTGTTAGCAAATCACAGTTTATTCCGTTTTCACGTAGGCATTAATTTTAATAAGCTAACTATTGCGTATTTCTTTTTAATAATGTAGACCCGCGAGTGTACTGGGTTCTCCGATAACGACACAAGGGGGTCACACACTTTTGCCGCCAAATAATTCTGTTCGACTTATTGGTTCACGACGACCTGGCCTTGGTTCTATGGCAACACTTGTTTTTCCTCAGCACCATCAAATTTTGGGTGGCCCAGTAGGAGCGCCTGGTGTTGCGCCCGGTGCAATTTTGTTACCGGCTGCTTCAGTTCAGACAACCCCCTGGTTAGCTCATCAGTTTACTTCGCTTCATTCGTCTTCATTCGCGTCACCTCTCATCAATCCAGCAACTTCAATTTGTAGTTCGTCTGCGTCTTCAACTGCAGTTTGTACCAATGACAGTGGATTTAAGTATTCTGGTCAGAACACAACCTGCACTGCAGTACCTACTACAACAGATTGTTCTAGTGCTGCGCCAATGTACTACGCGCCCACGTCATTTACAGCTGGAAACATGACGATTCTGGCTCCAAGAGCTTCGGGCAGTTCTAGTCCAGCATTTGCTGTTCAGCTTGCATCAAGTATAAACAACAAAAATAACACCAGCAAAAATAGCAATTCAGATGGTTCAGCAACAGGATCTTCTGGATCACATGAAACTGAAAACAATCCAACAAAAGACTGTAGCAGTGTGAATGGGCCTACTAGTACCAATGGCAACACAAATTCTGCTACAATGAATAGACGACATGCTTCGACAATTAACTTGGTTGCTGAAGGTAGAAAAACGCCTCCTCTTGATGGTGGATTGGTTGGTATTCAAGGGCCGGCTAATTTCGGTTTCACGGGTCTAACGATGGCGACCGGTTTTTTGCCTATGTTTGCTACGTCCGGTGGGGGACTTGTCCCAGTGGTTGCTTTAGGTCAACAACAACAGCAGCAACCAACTTATCTCACACCCTGTGCTGTTACTCCACATCCGACCAGCAGCAGGTTAATGTCGGCGGGTGGCTCAGTTCGTGGGGTAACGGGTACAACTGCACTTCGTCAAGCCGTAAGTCTGTCGCATTTTAACTCCTGTCAATGGTTTTGCTAAATTGAACATTGGTTTCGCGGGCGATGATAACAGTTAATTAAATCATATTTGCGATCTTGATAAAAACACCTGTCCCAATATCTACATACCTTTGTCAATACAAACTAAGAATGTACTATTTAGAAAAGGCAATTCATCCAATAGACCGGTTTCATCCTCATTGACAACTTATCACGCACTGTCCAGAATTCCCCACGGACGGGGCTCGAACCTAGGCGCGTCTGCTTCGGAATCTGTCGCTCGAACCACTGAACCACTCTTGGTCTAAAAGGATGCAATATGAGCTCCACCTAAAGGAATGGCTAACCGAGAAACATTAGTTATTATATAATGGAAAATTGTGTGATATGTGTGGCAGAGCGACTCATTGGTTAGAGCACGAGATTCCGAAGCGGACGTGCCCAAGTTGGAGCCCTGTACGCGGCAAATTATGGACAGTACGTGATTAGTTCCCAACAAGGAGGAATTCGGTCCATCGGATGAATTGCTTTTTCTGCATTAAACAACCCTTAATTTATATTGACAAATGTATTTCATATTTGGACAAGTGTTTATACCAACATCGCAACCTTGATTTAATTAATGACGTTGCTTGTTGGTAATATATATTGATTTATCTATTTTTTCACAATCGTAAATTATTTAATGTTAATTGTAAACCTTCAATCTTTTAGAGCAAGTAATAAACTGTTATTTAATTCGGTAATTGAGACTTCCTGTACTGTCAATCTTAAACAACAAACAGTATTTAACTGTCAATCTTACCTTGCGAGGCAGATCTTGAGTTTGTCCAAAGTCAATCTCTCACTACATTTGAGTACCCTTCACATCAAATATATGCGCTAGACTGGCTTATATTGTTTTGCAGCATAATGAATGCTAATAGCGTTTTTCGACTAATAATAGGATAAAATCAGGAAAAGACTGGATTTGGCTAATCCAATTGCAAATAATCTCGATTCGTGTATTCATTCTCCGTTGTTAATTTTGGAGAAATGAAACCGGTATCTCAAATTATGTTTACCTTTTCTTTTTACTGTGAATAATTAAGCCACAATGTCAAATATACAGGCATTGTCAGGGCATTTGATTTATTCAAGTAAATATAACGATAACTTAAGATTAAAAAATACACAGTGTTATTTTGTAAGCCACAAAGGACGGATCGAGAAGTGACGTTATTCGTCAATTGTTAGGTTCAAATAATACTCCGCCATTCTCGACTAACGTAATATATTTGTTCGAAGTGTTTTTCAAATTTATTTCTAGACACAACACAAAAAATTCGCCTGCTTATCTTATACCAACTTCTCTTTTCTTCTTTTGATTGATAATCGCTATGGATTAGTTTTGCGTGTTTATTCGTGTTTTGTTTGTGTTTGTGTGTGTGTGTGTGTGTGTGTGTGTTAATGTTCTTTCATGTAGATTTTCTTCTATTTATCGTCCACTTCGACAATCTATTTCTGTTAGGCTTTATTGCATTACGACGCTTTTTGCTCTTATTTAAATCAAGTTTGTGAACCTGATGCAAACCACAATCGCATTGTATTTAATCGGTCGCATTATAAACAATCAGTGACTGACAGTAGTTTTGCTATGTTGTTCGACGACTGGTTAAATAAAATGGAATTGGTGTTTACTTCAATCTCGCGAACTTTATTTATAGAAGTGTTACCACCACCCGCGCAATCAGTGATAGTTTAATTGTGTTACCTATATGTATATTTGGCGAAAGCTGCAAAAACGTTAATGTTCGTCATTGCATAGAATTTGTGCAGCCGACATTTCCAGTCAAGTCAATGTGTGCGAGACTACTAGATGCGAGAGCCGCATGTCTATATTTGCTTTCCATATGTATGCATTGCTGTTTGATCCTCACTAGTCAGTTTGCCATCGTGCTCTGATTATCATGGACGATCGAAACGATTCAGATCATGTGACTGACGGTAGCTTTGCTATGTTGTTCGATGACAGGTTAGATTCAATGTCTATTGATATATGACGGTGCAGAAGTATGTTCTGCCACATATGTATTGTTTAAAAAGAATTAATCTGCGGGAATACATGTTTTGCCTATTTGAAAGCTGAATATCCTACAGACGTTTCCATTAAATATGATAAAACGTATATCTATCAATCAGACAGCAGCAACAGTTCACTTTTTTGGCATGCACTTCAATCGACTTACAAGCATCAATAACGAGAAGAAAACGCCACACCATATTCGTATATTGCACAAAGAGAAAACAATGCATTCTTTTCAAAATTCCATAATAGATCACCATCAGCAGCAATATCGTTGTCTTGCTTTATTATTTTGAATTTATGTTGTTTGGTGAGCAGTAGACTGATGAAGGAACCCGGAAATATGTTTTATAAATTTTCCACTGAAAAGAGGAACTGGGAACGACGGCACATAAAAGGTAATTATCAATGTGTATTTGGTCATAATTATCATCAAAGGTGAAGTTCAGTATATGTTTTTGGGAACAAAAATCGGCAAGAAATTGAGTGATTTGTTTTTATGATCCTTAACAATATTTTAATTTACCTAACTGCCGTCATTGCTGTCATTACTAATAGCAGAGAAGACAAAACAAGGCAGAATGTCAGCTAACAAGCTGCTTATGTCAGCCATTTTGCTTGTCAGAAACAAACACAAAACACAATATTGTAGTGAAGTAAAATCAATTTTAGTAGAATTGTTAATGGCGGCAATCTTTAAAACAAATCGGAGAATCATAACGGGTTCTCCGCCAGAAACAGTATTTAACTGTTATATATTTAATTCAATGATGTCATGCTTACCGCGAAATGTGATAACTGATATCGATCAAGGCCAGAGTGTATGGATTTACTGGGGTAACAGGTGTTCAGAAATAGTTGTAATTCTCAATCTCGGTGTGCTATAGCGTACATTGATATCCATTATGTTAGTACCATGTACCGACTTGTAAACCATAGTGTTAGTACCATGTACCTTTTCGGTACAATAATGTTGGTATCGGTTACTAACACAATAGCCATAGTGTTAGTATCCATTACAGACACGGTATATATATTATATTGTGTAAGTTAGCATTGAAGTCGTATTGTCGTTGACTTCAGATTATGTTAGCTTCACTATTACAGGTTTACACATTCGTCTAGGAGATTGTACTGTCCTATTATTCCACATTCTTCTACCAAATATATAGTGGTTAAAGGGCGTAATACCGGCTCCTACTGATGAGTCGCCAGTAAGCACGAAACGAACGTGCATGAGATTATACTTTCCGTTCATGCTGCCTTTGGTTTATCCTTCTGGTCACAACTGAACTAATTTGTTACTAGGTTCGCAACACCTAACACATACTTGCATATATATTAGTTCTCCGCAACAAGCAGTATTTAATTAGAAATATTGTCGTATTTCCTTAGTATCAGCATGGTTTATGATAAAGTTCTTGATATGATTGCTCCGAGTCAGTAATTCATAGAGTAGACATGCTTTATCATGCGCACTATGTTAACTTAAGGCCTCATACATGTTTCTGGATGACTCTACGTGAAGGTGACGACAGTCATACTATAGAGTACAATCGATAAAATACTTTGATAAATGATCTCTCTTTATCTATAGACGATATGATTATTTTGTGCCCGCCATTCTCCATTCATTTATGCGAATAGCATGCACGTAACCCATCACGTTTGTCGATGGTTTCACTACCGCAAAACTGGATGAGCCAATCACCGAGTCCTTTGCATTTCCATGCGCAGACACATATCCCAATTACGGGTGGTCCGCTGGGTGACACAGTTGTCATGGCACCAGTCGCTTCAGGAGTTGTGCCACATGGTTCTACTTCAAATTCCATGACAACACCAAATCTCGTGCACGTCAACAAGCAGCAAAATTCTCAAAACGGACCTACTGCTACATCAGCACTACCTATGACGGCAGTTCAGCCTAATCGTTATTCGATGGTTGCCAGTCCACTCTTAAGTGGATACACTTCTCAGGTTATATTTATATATATTCTGTTTCGTGAATTTGATTAATTATTATACTACTTACTATATGCAATAATATAACTTATGTGCGAATATCCTCGCTTTCTCTTATTATTATTATTATTATTATTATTATTATTATTATTATTATTATTATTATTATTATTATTATTATTATTATTATTATTATTATTATTATTATTATTATTATTATTATTATTATTATTATTATTATTATTATTATTATTATTATTATTATTATTATTATTATTATTATTATTATTATTATTATTATTATTATTATTATTATTATTATTATTATTATTATTATTATTATTATTATTATTTTTATTATTATTATTATTATTATTATTATTATTATTATTATTACTATTATTATTATTATTAGTATTATTATTATTATTATTATTATTAATATTATTATTATTATTATTATTATTATTACTATTATTATTATTATTATTACTATTATTATTATTAGTATTATTATTATTATTATTACTATTATTATTATTATTATTATTATTATTATAGCTGCTATTGTTATTATTATTTACGTTTAAAATATTTGATAGCAAGAAAACTTTATTTCTAGAGAGGAAAATATTTACAAAGAAAAGTAGTTTAAATAAATTCCAAACTGCATTTCAAATGTGTAAGATATTTTTCATTATTTAATACTCGTTCGATTTATCTGCCTGTCTTTCTTATAAGTATTTAATATTCTTTTATTTGGGACGTTGCTCTGTGCAAGATTAGTACACGCCTCTTTACATCTCTGGTAATAATTTAATTAGTGTAATGAATGTGCTTTGATATATTTATCTCAATTTATTTACAACGAATATCAAATTTGTGGCCAATTAATGTTTGTCTGATGCATTGTAATATAATTTAGCTTTTATTCCTTAAATGTATGTTTGCTTTTGCTATTAGCTAACACGAATAATTACTTTGAATAAATTAAATTTTCATTTATCTCTACCAATATAATGTCTTTTTCGTTTAAATTATTTGCTGACAACACCCGAATGTCTTTGTGTTGATGATATTTCAATCAATTCCGCGTTTCTCGTATTCGTAGCCAAACCAAGTCACCAACAAAACCCGAAATGTACTTAAACTTGTTGTTCTTTGTTGCGCAGTGCGATCATCACATTTAACGTATCAACGATTTTCTTTCATGGGTGGTAGATGATTTGCATTATAAGTTCCGCAAGGTTTCGATTGATCCTCATTTCCAAGTACGCGTTGAGTTCGTCTTCGTGGTGGCTGGGTGCTGATTCGTCCCCTCACTCCGAAGGCTTCCACACCATTCGTACTAACCACTGGAAATGAGGTACGATCTAATCTTGGTTGTCTGGCGACGTTTCGGTACCTCATTTCCAGTACCATCATCAGGATTCTAATAACACACAGTACAATGCTCACACCACCAGATTTAACCAAATTTGATTATTGGAAGCGTGCTGTTGGTACTGGAAATGAGGTACCAAAATGTGGCCAGACATCAGTGGTTAGTACAAACGCAACGGGCGCCTTTGGAGTGAGGGCACGAATCAGCAGTCAGCCATCACGAAGACAAACTCAACGCGTACTTGGAAATGAGGATCAATCTGGTCTTTGTGGAACACATAGTGCAAATCTACCACCCACGAAGTTTAGTCGGGGATACGTTATAGGTATTTAAATGTGTTTCCTTAACTGCTCCGTGTCGATTACGGAAAGAGAAGACAGCAAGTTAAATTCATGAATTTTGAGGTATGCTGTCCTTTATCTAGCCAACAAACTGTTTTATTATGGAATGTATGTGACGCGGACTGAAACAAAAAACGCGAAATCGATCGAATAGCAGGAAATCACCATTGTCGTCATAATTGTCATCATCCTCTCTATCAGCAATACATCTGTATCTAAAACTGACGCGTTATTTGTTAAGAAGGAATGATAACTTGTTTTTTTTAAATGACGTGGACATAGTCTGGATGGAAAGACGTGCCTTTATAACAAAGAGAAAGTAGACAAAGTAAGCTATAAGACAAGGCGACATTAACTTTATAGCTCCCAAAAGATTTTCGCCTTACCACGTCCACACCTTGCAGTGAACTTCTCTGAAAAAAGGCTAACCGATTAAGAAGACTGACTCACCTAGAAAATTTCTTTTGTCTAATGCATAAAACTTTAACAATCTAAATCTAACTAATGTACAAAAAAGTGTACATTCAGATGCACTGTACACACAAACTTCACGTCTGGATGCGATACTCACATCTCGCCATAAGTGAAATTGATAGGAGAAGTCGGCTTTAGCTTTTGCGCTTGTCATATTCAATAAATCACTGACTTCTTCGAAATTATTGACACAGAGTTCATACCAATAGTTCAGAGCTGTTGTATAATGACTATATTCTTCTAATATCCAAATTATTACTTTGAATTTGCTTTAATTTTTTAAAATTTTAATTGTGCTACAGTATGTTAGGTTTCCACCTCCTGTTCGTTAGTGTATCAGTACGTGATGAGTTCCCAATAAGGACGAAACCGGTCTACTGGATGAATTTTATATTCTACACTATACAATTCTTAGTTTATACTGACATATGTAAGTAATTAATGGGTCAGGTGTTTATATCAAGACCGCAACCTTGATTATAATAATTGTTATCACCACCCGCGCAACCAATGTTCGTTTAATTATATAAATGTTCATTTCAATACCACTTCCCCATGTAATGTGGTGTCTGTTCAGTAATGACAGATTGGGCATGGTTAGTTGGAACTTTGGGTCTAAATGGATGTCATATGAGCTCCACCTAAAGGAAAAATTGACTAACCAAGTTACATTAGTTAGTATATAACTGAAAATTGTGTGTAGTGTAGTGTGCGGCAGGATAGCTCAGTGGTTAGAGCACCAGATTCCGAAGCAGACGTGCCCAGGTTCGTAGTCCTGTCCGCGGCAAATTCTGGCCAGTACTTGATGAGTTCCCAATAAGGACGAAACCGGTCTACTGGATGAATTGCCTTTTCTACACTATACAATTCTTAGTTTATACTGACATATGTAAGTAATTAATGGGTCAGGTGTTTATATCAAGACCGCAACCTTGATTATAATAATTGTTATCACCACCCGCGCAACCAATGTTCGTTTAATTATATAAATGTTCATTTCAATACCACTTCCCCATGTAATGTGGTGTCTGTTCAGTAATGACAGATTGGGCATGGTTAGTTGGAACTTTGGGTCTAAATGGATGCCATATGAGCTCCACCTAAAGGAAAAATATTGACTAACCAAGTTACATTAGTTAGTATATAACTGAAAATTGTGTGTAGTGTAGTGTGCGGCAGGATGGCTCAGTGGTTAGAGCACCAGATTCCGAAGCAGACGTGCCCAGGTTCGAGTCCTGTCCGCGGCAAATTCTGGCCAGTACGTGATGAGTTCCCAATAAGGACGAAACCGGTCTACTGGATGAATTGCCTTTTCTACACTATACAATTCTTAGTTTATACTGACATATGTAAGTAATTAATGGGTCAGGTGTTTATATCAAGACCGCAACCTTGATTATAATAATCGTTAGTGTATTATGTTTGTATTTTATCAAGCTCAATCTCGTTTACTTTTAAACTTTTACTATATGAAAAACCACTTACGGCAGGCGAGTTGAGTTATGGCGAAATAGGTCTACTTTACCTGCTTTAATCAAGGTTGCGAACTTGACAAAAACACTTGACCCATTATGTACATACATTTGTCAGTATACCCAGGCATTGTATAATGTAGGAAAGGTAGTTCATCGAGTAGACCGGTTTTGTCCTTATTGGGATCTCATCACGTACTGTCTAGATTTTGCCGCGAACATAGCTCGAACCTGGGCATGTCTGCTTCGAAATCTGTTGCTCTAACCACAGAGCCACCCTGCCGGCTACTTTAACTGCTTTAGTAAAATTTAACCTTCAGTACACGATGAATGTTTCAATTCAGATTACAAATTTTAGATGAATTTTAAATGAATTAATGACGAAGAACTTATCTCTGTTGTAAATCAGGCATTTATTAGTACAGTGCCCGCAACGTCACAACATCATAATGGTGAGAATCAGTTGTTGACACAGTTACAGTCACAACCCGGCGTCGGTGGAGTTAGCGGGCTTATACGAGCAGGCATGGGGGGTTCGAACACATCGCTGATTCTATCAGCCAACAATGGACTTCATCGTGGTCAATTGATTGGCGGAAACGTTGCGCCAAATCCTACTGTGATTTTTAATCGTAATGCACCAGCGGCAAATACTTACACTTTACCAGAGTAAGTTCACAATTTTCTACTCCAATTCATAAAGTCGCCTGATCTGATTCTTGATATATGTGCATGTGTGAGCTCACGTTTATAACCGTGTAGGCAAGAAGGTGAATTGTATGAGGAGCTTGTATCATATCGAATTAATTCCGACTGTGGTCTTCTCGCTTCATTGTTTTCTTGCTTTAATCAGCCGTCTTCTTACGCAAAAGAAGTCTTTGACGGCCGTTGTTTCTGAGTGCCACTTTTATACACGCGTAAAGAATTTTCTCCGCGTCGTGGCGTACGAAGCATTTAAACAGTTGACGTAACAAGTACTTAACAGGTACCCTAGCTGATAGATGTTTGGCAAATTTTGTTGCTGGTATGCACTTTAAACGTTTTAAACCCTTGTGTTCTTCATAACTCTCTTTGTGCAAAGTCTATCTTATTTTGTAGTTCATTTTTTTAGGGCTCCGTGATTGTTTCCTGTAATTTGGCCTCCTTTTTTGATGCATAGTAATTCAGTTATCGAAGAAAGTTTAATTGACGCCAACAGTTTTCTGATTTCCTTTTATCTTATATGGTTTTCTCTCGTATAAGGTGGTTAGATTTATTTATAAGTCGAATCAATTTACCAATTTTATTTATACTGAGCAACGAACCTGATGGATATCATCCTCACCATCACTATCAACTTAATCATAATCATCATTATCATCATCAGCATCATCACAGTCTTCAATATATGCCCACTAGGGCTCAATAATTCGTACCCTGGTTTTCTTCTCTTAGATTGTCTGTCCCAAAGATTTACGAGCACCATCTTCCGGAGGCGACTGGTGTTGAGGAGCTGGAAGTCGCAATGATTCTCGGCAGCTGCAACATGCTCTTCGCGTCTACTACTTTTACTCTCATTCTGTTAGTACCCATTTAACACGAAGCATTAACTGTACTGTAAGACAAATGCCGAGACTTGAACGACGTCAGGATTACCACGAAAATTTTACAGCCGATTTCGATCGAATTCAGGGTATAAGCCTTTCTTCCACTAGAAGGTTATTTCTATTACCATTCTCAATTTTTATTTAAATTTAACTTTCTCCAAGATCATGATGTTAGTGTCATTTACAGTTTTGATACATATAATCGGTTTTGAAGGCACATGATTATGACTATATAAAGCTTTCAATGCTATTGTTTTAATATATATATATATATATATATATATATATATATATATATATATATATATATATATATATATATATATATATATATATATATATATATATATACTAAAGATTGGATCGTCTAAATGTCCAACATTTATTGACAATATATATATATATATATATATATATATATATATATATATATATATTAATTATGGACGTAATGGCTCCTACGGTCGAGTTAAAGGTTATCACCAAAGCGCATGTGTTCATAAAATTATACTATTTTTCATGCTGACTTTGGCGAATCCTTGTGATCATGTTCGAAGTGACTTGTTTCTAGATACGCCTTACATAGTACATAACCGCATATATTTTAGTTTTTCGCAACTAAGGATATGTTAATATTATACTCTTCATTTAGAGGTATCATAATTATCACGAAGAAGTGATAAGTGATGGCAATCGAGGCCAGAGTATAAGGCCTTGATGGAGAAGCATGTGTTTAAATTGGTTGTTATTCTCAATTATAGTTAAATTTGGCTTATCTATAAAATCATTTTTCTGTTGTTGTATGTGTAGTGATACAGTTAAAATGTGTCTTCTTCAATTAAGTTTAAAACTATTTGAGCTCTTAAAGAGTATTAATTTGAAACTCGAGATATTGGCGTCTAATGTTGCTGAGATAGGACGCCTGACTGATCGTATACCCGAGCATGGTGCCCAAGAAAATATAGAATCATAGACAGAGCACCATCATTTGGCTGAAAATCAATTTTGGCCTGAGCTTTTGTCAAGTCCGGGATGCGTTGATTCATCTGGAGCTGGAGTAATGTTATTGCCACAATAAATATCTTATTTATTTAACTTCTTTACCGACAAGTTTATATATCTGTCTTTAAATTAAATGCATCGAGTCAAAGTTGTACAGATAGCAATGTTATAAACTGATTGTTCATGTTCTACACAACTGATCAATAATCACAATGTCGTAACGATTTCTAACATTCGGCACCATGGTTTCAACACTTTTCGCATCATATGAAATTAAGAAGTTATAACGTTAATGGAGCTGAAACGCCATACCAATTTTGACCTATGTGAAAAAAATCGTGTTCTGGTCACATATAGACGGCAGTATCAATAATTCAGCAATAATCATACAATTGTATACGTATTTTTCATTATGTTAATTTTTTATTTGTACCTTTTAACGCAGTTTTCTTTATCCTTTAGTCATTGATTTTCTTTTAAAATGCATATATTGCCAATATAAGCAAAGCGTAGCATAAGGTAAATACATAACTCAATTGCATGGGCAGTCTTTGCTCTCATTGCGAAACCTCGTATAAGAGTTCGAACCAAAGTTTATCGGTCTGAGCGCAAAGGGATCACTATAAAGCAGAATTTTGCATATTATGTGGTATTTTCTGGCAAATATAAATAATTGTCGACTGTTTTTCTTGCCTTCAATGTAACACATGCGGTAACCCTCACACGGTAAGATCTACAGAAATGTAAGAGACAGTTATTATGCCTTCTACATTTTTACTTAACTTAGAGAAGTCATACCAACTAAACTCATGTGACAGACATAATTAGAAGAAAGATGAAACATAGCAAAAAGAAGATAACGAAAATTCATCAAGATAATACCTCCGATATAAGCAATTCACTATTAATTACTTTGCAGAGATCAGTATAAACTTAAAGGTATGACCTGTTTCGTCCTTATTGGAACTCATCCTGTATTGGTACAAGAATTTTCTGGCGTGACAATGGTGGTAAACCATGTGTCACCAGCTGGAATTGGTGCTTTGGAATCACTCCAGCTTAGTTTGAATGGTAAGAAAGCACATGGTGTGCTTCCAAACTCTGACAGCATAAGTCGACCCAAGCGATCATGGAGCAATTAGTTATATTATGGTTTAACCAGATTTATCGTCTGTTTTGCATTTTCCATGTGTAAAGACTTGACCATGCCTGGACCGTTAGAGGTTTGCACTTAAGTTTTCGAAAAAATAAATGTTGAAAAGACCTCAACAACTGTAAGTAAAGTTACCATCGTTTGTTGCGAAGAAATAATATATATGCAGTATGTATTAGGTGTAAAGGAACTCAGTAACAAATAGTTCAGTTGTGACCAGAAGGATAAACCAAAGGCAGCATGAACGGAAAGTATAATCTCATGCACATTCGTTTCGTGCTTACTGGCGACTCATCAGTAGGAGCCGGTATTACGCCCTTTAACCACTATATATTTGGTAGAAGAATGTGGAATAATAGGACGGTACAATCTCCTAGACGAATGTGTAAACCTGTAATAGTGAAGCTAACATAATCTGAAGTCAACGACAATACGACTTCAATGCTAACTCACACTATATAATATATATACCGAGTCTGTAAAGGATACTAACACTATGGCTATTGTGTTAGTAACTGATACCTTTTTGAAATCGATGAGTACCGGATACTAACACTATGGTTTCCGAGTCGGTACATGATACCAACCTGATGGACATAAATTTATGCTAAAGTTCACCCAAATTGAGAATTACAACAATTTCCGAACACCTGTTACTCCAGTTAAACCATACACTCTGGCCTTCATCGATATCAGTTATCACATTTCGCGGTAAGCATGACATCATTCAATTCAATATATTACCGTTAAATACTGTTTGTTGCGAAGAACTAATATATATGCAAGTATGTATTAGGTTTTGCGAGACCTAGTAACAAATTAGTTCAGTTGTGACCAGAAGGATAAACCAAAGGCAGCATGAACGGAAAGTATAATCTCATGCACATTCGTTTCGTGCTTACTGGCGACTCATCAGTAGGAGCCGGTATTACGCCCTTTAACCACTATATATTTGGTCAAAGAATGTGGAATAATAAGTAAACTTGATCAACCGTCTTTCCGACAAAAATATGAAGATATCCTAAATTAAAAGTTAACTGGTCTTGATGGCTAAAATTAAAATTTACTTTAGACTTAGATAAGTTCCAATATGCACAAAACAGGTAGAACTGTATGTGGCATTGTATACTATCGGAGAAATAATCGTTGATCTCTGTACAATCTATAGAGATACTCGAAACTAGGCGCCATGTTCCAGGTGGCTCGGCTTATACTAATACTCGTAGAGTTGTAATACGCCAACTTAAGCGCAGTTTAAAAGTTGATCTCGAGTTATTTTGGACCAGAAAGGACGGCGAGATGTAACAAGCGTTCCCATAAGTTAATGGTCATTGTTTGTTCCAACTTATCCGCGCAACAATGACGATAAAATTAAATGTTATTGAAACTGTAAATGATAGTAACTACCATCTGATTACCGATAAAATAAATCGTTTTTATAGGTAGGCTGGACACTTCAAAGATCAATTTTCGTGGGCACCTGCGTCAGTTCTGATTTCTTAAAGCATGTCTGTATCAACATTGTGAAATGTTAATCTCAAACAACCATCAGAGGTAGAAATACGAGACGCACTCTATTCACCTAAAAATCGCAAAGCTGTAGGCCACAATTATTTGATTCTGACCTTATTTATGGTTGGAAGCGACATCGTTTCGGGTGCGTTGACTAAACTTTTTCATACTATATGGAATGAGAAGATCGTGCCGCTTGCTTTAAACCATCGTGGTTTAAACTTGACTCCAGTTGCATCTTTGTTATTTGCTTCACTTACATTACACCGTCTTAGTGCTTAGCGTGAATCACATCCTACTAAAGAACAAGCCGGATTCCGTTCTGGAAGGGTCGATCTTGACTATGCAGACAATATCATATTATTAATTCACAATAAAGATTCTGCTCAGGCTACTTTGAATAGAATAGCAATCGTTCCGTAGTTTCGGTCTGAAATTCGCACCGTTTACATGCAAGATAATTTTACAGGATCGCCTACCACCCACTCCAACTCTGCACCTACGGAGTGAACATCTGAACATAGTTGACAGGCTTACAAACCTTGACAGTTCTACAAATAGCTCAGAAAATATGTCTGGCGAGGTGAGTATGAGTATCGCGAAAACTTGAGTTGCTTTCTCCCATCTTTGCAATTTATGGAGCAACGCCAGTATTTCTCTCTGCCTTAAAGGTCATGCTTACGGTGCCTCTGTACGCACAGTTTTTTTATACGCTGGTGAGATTTGACCACTTAGAATTGATAATTATAGACACTTCATAGTTCTTTGTTGGAAACTCTATGCGATATGGCATCGAGTCGAGCTCAGTGGCGATCTTGTTGCAGACGCCTAGTAGAATCGTCTTCGTAATATTCTTTTGTTAGTTGGGCAGAATTAGCTGCGACGTTTGGTTATGATTTTGGCGTGATACAGTGAAAACCACAAAGAGGCTGTATTTCCGATATCGCATTGCCTCAAAGGTGACTTGGATTTAATGGTATTGTTTAGAGGTTAGCTTTTCTCACTTCTGCGTGTTATCTAGGTGGCTATACTCATAGTAACATAAATCTCTCCTTTAATTTGGGTAGCTAAATCATTATTTTTTACTATTATCAAGGTTGCGAACTTGATATAAACACGACCCATTATTTACATACATTTGTCAGTATAAACAAAGAATTGTATAGTGTAGAAAAGGCAATTCATCCAATAGACCGGTTTCGGCCTTATTGGGAACTCATCACGTACTGGCTCGAACCTGGACACGTCTGCTTCGGAATTTGGTGTTCTAGCCACTGAGCCACCATGAGATTGTTTGGTTGAATTTCTACCAGATGTTCGCTTTTAGACTATTGCGTGTACAAGTGTTTTCCCCGTTATGTTCCATTTAGTATCACATTGTTCATAAGCTTTATTATTCCCTCGTGGTAAAAGCGCAGAATGGGCAGATTTCAGTGTAGATCGCTCGAATTGTTGTGTGATTTCTGTCGCTGTTCATCAAGTTTGCAACCTTGATTATAATAAATGTTATCACCGCACGCGCAACCAATGTTTGTTTAATTATATAAATGTTCATTTCAACAGTTAAACTTACCCATGTGCGGTGTCTGTTCAGTAATGACAGATTGTGGATGTTTAGCTGGAACTTTGGGTCTAAATCGATGCCATTTGAGCTCCATCTAAAAGAAAGAAACTAACCGAGATACGTTAGTTAGAATATGACTAAACTTGTGTATAGTGTGCGGCAGGGTGTCTCAGTGGTTAGAGCACCAGATTCCGAAGCAGACGTGCTCAGATTCGAGCGCTGTCTGCGGCAAATTCTGGCCAGTACTTGATGAGTTCCCGATAAGGACGAAACCTGTCTACTGGATGAATTGCCTTTTCTACACTATACAATTCTTAGTTTATCCTGACAAATGTAAGTAATTAATGGGTCTGGTGTTTATATCAAGTTTGCAACCTTGATTATAAAAAAATCGTTCGAATGTTTATTAATGCTGGTCTAAGGGTTATTTGGGTTTGCCTGGATGCAAGAAAAATGTTGTTGGCTTTTGTGGTTCGTGGCCGGTTGATTATAATATCAGATTGGTGGAACGTCTGAATGTTTAAGCCGGATGCTAATTGTGTAATATAAAGAACTTCGTATGTGTAGAAGAATTTTTCGGACTTTGCTTTGTGTAGAATTTTGAAATTTGTTAAATTGGCTGTGTGCCTCGTTTCAGATATATGCTCTAAAATCTGATTTTATTAACTTCAAATCTAGTTTGCGAGCTTGAAGTAAATACCAATCCCATTGTTTTTAACCAGTCTTCGAACAACATAACAAAACTACAGCCAGCCGCAACGCAATGACGCGTTTCGATCTTCCATGATCATCATCAGAGTATGACGGCATACTGAAACGCGTCAGTGCGTTTGACTAACGGTAGTTTTTATATGTTGTTGTTGCTGTCACCCGCGCATTCATTGTTTGTTCTGCTAATTTTCATGACGGTGCCAGGCCCTTTTAAATCAATTTCGGCGGTGTATGTTGTGGAATTCTTTTATTCAGTTGCTTGTTGGTACACCATATATATATATATATATGCTATCGAACGTACCTGAAAATGTTTAGACTATGTAGGATTTGGAGAGAATTGGCAATTGAAACTTGACATCCAACCTTATGATTCTCTGTTAACTGAATATGATGTTTACCTTGGAACTCGAGAAATTCACATTAGTAAATAGATTTAACCGCCGTGTAATTATTGAGGCTGATTGGGAGCCTCTAAAATTGTAAGATTAGGAGAACAGATTTGTTGTTATCCTCTGTATCGGACGTTGTCTGATGTTGACATTTTATTTTGAAAATATATATTTGTATACTATGCAAAGTAAATTAATTAAATAATTGAGAGTATGTTTGTCGTGGATGAAATCTAGTTTATTTAGAGAATATTTAACAAAAATTGCATTTTTTCGTTTATATCCATTTGGGTCTGCTTTCGATTAAGTTAATGCGGACTAGTCTGATTTTCAGATTTACTTTTATTCGTTTGTAACGATCGTACGACTTTTTGTAGCTAATTCCATGTTGGTTTATTGTGCACATAGGGGTTATTCCTACTAAATAACTAAGTGATGTTTGTGATCATATTGTTATTAAGCTTTGCCATGGCTTCCGTTTTGTTGGATATTGCGTGTATAAATGCATTTTCTAATATGTATTTTTTCATGTCGCATTGTTCAGGAATATTTAAGTATTCTCGAAACAAACTGGTTATTACACACAACGTATATATATAAAGTATGCGGCAATTCTGGAAAGTATTTGATGAGCGCCCAGTAATGGCGAAACCAGTATTTCTTGTGAATTGCATTTACTTTAAATAACAGTTAAATACTGTTTGTTGCGGAGAGCTAATATATGTGCAATTATGTATTAGGTGTTGCGAACCTAGTAACAAATTAGTTCAGTTTTGACCAGAAGAATAAACCAAAGTCAGTATGAACGGAAAGTATAATCTCATGCACATTAGTTTCGTGCTTACTGGCGTTGGAAATTGCTTCTTCTTTCCAATTTATATATAAAGATATGTTCATTAGTAGATATTTGAGGAGATTATGCGAAAGAAATATTTCTTGTATCTAATAAAATTTCTTTCTGTTTTTACTCACAGGAAAGGTACAATGAGTATATTTATATCTACAGTCTGATCCTGACATAACAGTTTAATGTAATATCAACTTCTCAGCTGAAATGACGTTTAGCTTATAAGAACAAATCGGGTTTTCCAGTCGAAGCACATGAAGCAATGGCTAGTCAGCCATAGTTTGTAAAAAACCATGATTTGCATGAAATGCGTGTGTTCAAAAGCGTGTCAGATGAGTTGTATGAGTGAGCCAAACGGTTATGTGTTCAGCTGCTGCTCGCAGCAGTCCTAGTACTTGCTGGGTATCGCCCCGATGTGACTGATTTCAGTTACTTTCTTACGCACTGTATAGGTAAGATTAACGATATATATATATATATATATATATATATATATATATATATATATAGGGATATTTATATTGATTTAGCTGCAGTTCATAGCATAGCAATTACGAGTGTGCTATACTTAATTTGACTCGATTGCTCAATTTCTGTGCACTTGCATACAATAAGCCTGCAGATTTATCTCAGATCTTACCCATTTCCAGATATTCCATTTATATAGGATCACTTTATTTTAAATAGAATATGAATTGGATAAATACTGCAGATGAATTCTGTTTACAGTACGATACTGTGGCATATTGCTTAGGGATCAGTCGATTCAATCATAAAGCCTTACTTGTAGTCATGAGTGGTAGTGATTGGCTTCTGAATGAGTACAAAACTATGGTATTGCAATTGAATTGTTCTTTAAACTGACTTTGCCTCAAGTAGATGCACTTTAAAATCTGTTCTTCGTCATTTAAATGGCCTTTCAGCCAACTTCCCGGATTCTGACATCGGCGCAGCCCAAGTCAATTCGTGTTTTTCTTGCAGTAACTTTCAGTTTTCGTGTAATATAGGTGACTTTCGCAGTGTATTGTGCTAGTCGACCTAGCATAAATCTTACTATTAACTACTTGGATATTTTCATTTACATGTGTAAACTGGTGTCGTGTTTTAGATTATATAACTGCGCCTTTATTGTCGCCTCTCAGTTATAACTGCTGAATACATTGCTCAAATGCCGTGTGCTTGACACACTGTTGGTCATGTACAATTTTGTTAACATAATTTTCTGTTTCTAAACAGATACATTCAGTCTGCTTGGTTTAGATAACTATCTGCTGAATGTCGTGTAGCATAAATCAGGAATTAAATGTCCGAGCCAAATGATTCTATCCTAGCACATTTTACTAATTCCTTACCGTTGCACCTAGTTAAGGAACACTGATTGTCGTGGCTGGGTTATGGTCTTACGAGACTGCTCACAAATTCTGCCTGTCAGGCTGTTAAAGCAACTTCGGTTGATTGTTTGGATCTTGATTTACGTAACAAGGCTTTGACATCCACTGTCCGTATTTGTACTCCCAATATTTCGCTTCTTTGTTTAGGTAGCCTTTATCAATGTTAGGCTTATCTCATCAGGATTTTGACATTTATTCAATCAACTGCTCCGGCTGATGACTGGAATCAAAGATGAGAGAGAGGGGGATATTCGTGATCCTGTGATTGGTTACTTTTATTTAAGTAAAGATTCACGTGATCACACCATACGGTCTCTCGCTAACGAACAGAGTTTTCGGGAATCCAGTAGTAGGCAGGATGCAGTGGAGATGCCCGGTTAACTATGCCATAAGCTTATTCTGTGTTGGTGTATAAACCACAAAGAAGACTATATACAGCACATGCTTGTTTTTTATGCTTTTTACGAGCCTGATGCGAATTGAAGTGTAACCTTTAAACGAATAAATAAAGCTTGGCCAAAGTAAAGATGTGGGAGGTCACATGTTCACGCCGCCTATGTGTGAAATGTGCTGTGTTTCACGAAAGACAACTAGACTATTTAAACAAGGTTGATCAAGTTTACTTATAGTTATTTGAGGTCTTTTCTTATTTATTTTTCCGGAAAACGAACGACAATCCTGGATGCAAACACACCATCCATAACTAATTGCTACATGATCTATTTGAGTCAACCGTTGTCGGGTGACACGAGGACGCCATGTGGCGTAACGCGGAAGGGTGGTTTAGTGGTTAGAGCACCAGATTCCGAAGCAGACGTGCCCAGGTTCGAGCCCTGCCCGCGGCAAATTCTGGCCAGTAAATGATGAGTTCCCAATAAGGACGAAATCGGTCTATTGGATGAATTGCCTTTTATACACTACACAATACTTAGTTTATACTGACATATGTAAGTAATTAATGGGTGAGGTTATATAATAACTAGAGTATTTTTCAAAAAATGTTTTTTGGACGCAGCGTTGGCCATCCCTTTTGGCTGCACTTAGTTTCCTGCGCTGAAATAAACGACCTAATATTCTTTTACGGTCTAAACATAACTTTGAATATTATCTCATGGTTATACGGCAGTGTAGCATCAATTATTTAATTCCAATGCAAGCACAGTAGATTGACTAGGTAGAGTCAGATAATGAACTGAAATCAAATCAAGGAGTAATATCATGAATGCATCAGGAGTTGAAAAATCTCTAAACTCAGTATTCAGTGAGGTATTAACCATTTTTAGGAAAGGAAGATTAGATGAATCTGAGGAAATTCTGGAAGTACGGGATACGTTTTTGAGCTTGAAGTAAACACCACTCGCATTGTATTTAATCAGTTGTCGAACGACATAGCAAAACTGCTGTTAGTAATACGTACTTACGCTTTTAGACCTTCTGTGATTATAAACAGAGTACGACGGCAAACTGACTAACGAGAATCAAACCGCAATTCATGTATACGGAAAGCAAAATTAGATATGTGGCTCTCAACTCTAGTAGTCTAACATAATTTAAACTAGACTGGAAATGTCGGTTGCACAATTTCTATGCAGTCTTGAACATTAACTGTTTGCAGCTTTCACCACATCTACATACGTTGGCAATACAATTAAACAATAATTAATTGCGCGGGTGATGGTAACAATTCTTCAAATCGAGTTTGTGTGCTTGAAGTAAACACCAATCGCATTGTATTTAATCAGTCGAAACGCGTCAGTGCGTGTGGCTGGCAGTAGTTTTGCGTTGTTGTCGAATGACTGCTTAAATACAATGTGATTGGTGTTTACCTCAAGCTCCCAAACTTAATCGGAAGAATTGTTACCAACACCCACGCAATCAATTATTGTTTAATTGTATTGCCTATATATGTATATATGGGGCGAAAGCTGCAAACAGTTAATATTCGTGACTGCATAGAAATTGTGCAGCCGACATTTCCAGTCAAGTTTAATGTATGCGAGACTGCTAGAGGTGAGAGCCGCATATCCAACTTTGATTTCCATATATATTCAATGCGGTTTGATTCTCGATAGTAAGTTTGCCGTCGTACTCTGATGATGATCATGGAAGGTTGAAACGTGTCAGTGCGTTGCGGCTGGCGGTAGTTTTGTTATGTTTTCCGACGACTGGTTAAATACAATGGGATTGGTTTTTCTATGCTGTTTGAATAATTTAGCTGTCGGGTCATATTTTGACGATCAAGTTGATGATTGAATGCCTCAATTTGTAAGTCTATTACTTCCTAGTCATTCTTTTTCTTGGCAAACACTAATCAAATAATATGGGGGGCAGGGGGTAATAATGGGATGATTTCATCGTAGCGCACTACTGTGTGAATATAGATTTGTTTCATTGTAATGTGATATTCTGGATTGCGTTGATTTATCCTTAGACATTTCACTTGCGCCCGAGCTGGCCGAAGCTGAAGATGATTCGGAGTTACAGCAGGCCACTCTGAGGCCCAACAAGCAGCGACGCACCAATCAAGATGGTGATGCCGGCAATACCAAAACTAATCACACTTCTGTTATGCATATGAATGGTGCGGTCGTCAATGGCAAGTCAGATGATCATCGTGTTTCTGCAGAAGTTACATCATTATTTCAGCAAGAGATTTACCAAAGCGCCGCAAAAACTAGCTCTTTGACCAGCGATGGTGTTCAAAGTGATCAACAAATGCGACCTGGGTCTGTCACTCCCACCTTTGCAGATAATCACGTAATCGCTTCTGCTTCAACTACGGGTGTTAATGGTGCTGTACTGAACGTGAATAGGAAAGTTGAATTCAATGATAAAGTTAATGGTACTAATGGCATTCAGCCTCTGACGAATAGCTATTATTCTTCTATTAATTCAACCTGTGACTCTGCAAACAACGTGTCTGCCATTGACGCAAAGATGATTTCAAACGGTCATGAAACCAATTCGCCAACCCCTTCGACTGGTCACACTAAAGACTCGGCAGCAATTACCGCTAAGAAGATTGGAGTTGTGTCGGACAATTCCGCTTTCCAAGCGGTTATGTCAGGCCCCTCACTACTTGGCGGTGGTATGAAAACACTTTTAGTGATTAATTCTAAATCGCCAAATTCTTTCAGTCAGCCAGTACAGACTATCAATCGAGTAAATGGTGTAAGTTCTGGAAATAATTGCTCGAGGAAAGCGCCTACTGTGTCACTTGCTGATGTCGAGGTTTGAATTGAGCAAATGAACAACATTTTCTCCATAGCCTTTTTTCTTTGTAGAACGATTTCGTTTATCGGCACTACATTCCCTCTTTTCACGGCTACAAGTACAGCTGTTTCTTAATTCTAACTGTAATTTTATATTTATGCTGATACACCGTCGAGGGTATTATCTTCACGTGCAGCAACAGATGGGTCGACTGTTTTTTACATTCTGTTATTTAACCGTTTTTAATGCTGTTAGAACTTCACATGTTTTGAGCTTGGTTTTCATTCACACTTATTGAATTATTTGGGCATGATCTTTGATTTGGCTAAAATGTATTTTTTCTTTCTCCACGGAGATATTGCGTTTCACATTGTCGAATGATGAAGGCATTCGACATTGTATACTGAAATATCTTGGGACAAAGTGTGAACTATAAGGTGATGAACCTTGTTATATACCAGAGATAGGGTTATTGTACACAACCTGTCGCACGCCAATTTCATTATTTTAAATGGTGTTACTCTACAGTCTTTTTTTAGAAATTAATCTTCTTTATTTTGGAAAAGTTCTGTTGCACGGATTAGAGAATAGTTAATTTACATGTAAGCGTTAAACGTATTCGTTTTGGCTGAAAAAATCGCCTTAAATGTGAGTTCTGGTAAAACTATTTCTAAATGCTGAAAATTGTTTTCCTATACGCACCTGACCAACTATCACGTAAATTCTTCTTGATATTAATTGATTTATATTTCGATCGGCACACCAGTTGTCTTTTTCAGTGTCCGCGCTTCGTTTTTAAACAATACGCTGAGTTCTACAACCGCCTAACACAGTGTCTAAATGAGAATGCATTCATAAATTATTTATGTTCAGATTTATTTCTATCATTGTAAAACATAATTTCACTTTTGATGGTTTGCATGCGTATATTTTTTACCAAATATTATACACGCAAACAAAATATATAGCCTCTATGCACGTACAATAGACATGAAACTCTGTATCGCCTAAATTAAAGATATTTCTTACATAATTGAGTAATAATTTATCAATTAATGTGAATATTATTCCTTGATATTAACTTGACATATAGGCTACAAGAAAAAGAGTGAGATTATGGCACAAACTAGTAGACCGAATTTCATGCATAATTCTAATTTACCAAGTAGCGAATAGAGGAACGCGGACATAGAAAAAGTGGACTAGTAAGTCGATCTAAATATCAATAGATAAATATGAAGACGAATTTAAGGTGATTGTGTGAAAACTTTCGTTGGAAAAATGTATCTTTGACCGAACTTCAACTGGCGCACAAATCTTTCAAAAACTAAGCTTATTTTATTTTATTTTCTGTGAAAAATACATATTTAAATGAAAAAGTATAAAAAAGATGTTTCATTTGTCAAATTTGGCGATTGTGTGCTAGGTACACGCTATTGTAAGTTTTATAACATTTATATCTTGGTTTGTTCTGTGGCGTTCATAATAAATTTGGCACTTTTCTGCTCGCCAAAAAACTTGTTTGTTCGCAAGTAATTTCATGTTCTCCGCTGTTTCCTATATATCTAGATATTCATACAAACCTAGTTGGTGTACAACTGTGCATTACATTCAATGAGTGAATCCTGTAGTGTAGAGCATGAACTTAATGAATCTAAAACGAATGAGCAACATTGAAATTTTTGCTTCTAGCAATTATGTACACGACAAGTGGGAGCCGAGTAAGGACAAAATCTCATTTAGTGAATAAATTTCACATTTGATCTCCTGTAAATATTAGCTTTTATCAATCATGGATTATTTTCACTGAACGAACAAAATATTTCGAATAAGCTTAACTTTAAAAAACTTAAATTACACGTCAAGTATTCATGGTTTTTCAGCCTAATCGAGTTCATTCATTTAGTTAGGAAACTACGTATACTCAACATATAGTCCAAAGTTGTGTGTGGTTTTACTATATATATATATATATATATATATATATATATATATATATATATATATATATATATATATAATATTATATAAAACAGCTTTTTGTGTGTTTTAAAAGAATTTTAATTCTGACATGTTTTATCTTGGATTTATATTCATAATAATAATAATAATTTTATCATATATATTTAGAAATTACAGGTATATCGATAATTTGCTTAGTCACACAAAAAGTAAGGAAGTGGAAAAGTTGTTGATTCTTATTAACGACTCTGCTTCAGGCAAGTCGGCGTTTGTTTGTTGCGACGACTATTCGGTTCTTGCGAATCTGTATATTTGTTTTGGCTTTACCGACGTGTCGCGCTTACGATGTTGTCTGGGTTTGCTCGAGCGTCAAACTACCTCCAAAGAAATATTTAAAATTATGCACAGTTTTGTATTTGCTGCATGGTAAACAAATTTGAATCGAATGGTTTAACGTAAATCTGCGAATTTTTTCGATTTTATCCAAATTGCAGCTGCCATGGCTTGTTGAAATTATTCTTGCCAGTAATCTACCTCAAAATCTCTGTATGTCCTATATTTATACAAAAGCGAGCTTCGTGTTGTATATCTCTTCTTGAAGATATCGCAACCGAAATTGCGTTAAATAAAAATAATTTAAATAGTTACTTTCAGATTGCGTAATTTATTTCTAGCATTCATATATATATATATATATATATATATATATATATATATATATATATATATATATATATAGTTCCTGTGCTTTGTAAATGTTTGAAACAAATTGAACATTGACTCATCTTTTTTTCGAAATATGATCGTAAGGCTAAATTGATTGCCAAAAATGAAAGGCAGAATTAAAACACTAAAAGTCAACTTTTGTCATGACAAATTTCATTCATCATTGAAAAAAAATTGTCGGTGTCTAATCAATGACGCTGTTATGCAAAATTTGTCGTTAAATGAATCGCAGTGGGAGTGCGGATGTTACTGATTTCTGTCGTTCATGGCTTCAGTGCGTTCTTTTTTTCTGATTTTTCTACTAGACCTACTAGCAAAGTTATCTTCTCCATAACTGTATAAGCAGTCTGATGCCTTAAAATAGTAGAATTAAAACACCTGAAATCTGTATTTATATTTCAACTTGACGTTACATTTTACTGTGCTATACAACTGTTTCATCTTCATTTTTGTTTTAATTTAACGCTTGTAGCACTGTTACATGAAAGCTATGTTTTATTTCTGAGATATATTTATTGCCTATTTTTAAATAAAAAATTGAGTAATATATTGATATCCATCTTTAGCGACGCATTTGCGAACTGGTCTTTTGAGTCTTACATACTAACATTTCATGATTTTGATGAACAATCATAATAAATTGCTTTTAACATCACATTGCCAATCATTGTTTGTCCTTTTGAGTTTAGATATTTAAAAAAAAACATATACATTTTATTGAACTCACACGCAAAATGATTCCCAAGTCAATTGAACCAGAGTACCAACGTTTAGAAAAAATTACATTATACAAATTAAAAGATAAGTGCAAGAAATTGTTTAAAAATTCTGATTTTCCACTCAACGTAAGAAACATATTTTCCATTTATCACAATGCCATGATGAACAAAAATCATGTTTGTGAACTTGAGATAAGTACCAGTTCAGTTTTTATTAACTGGTCGTACAACTACCATTTGGAATTAGTGGTAATTTCAAACCTGCGAATATTATTTCAATACTTGTTATTTCCACCCACATAATCTATAATTTTTTGGCCAACAAGTATATTTTTCTGTTCTATTTTTAAAATATTTTTTCTATCCTCTAAAACTTTCGAATAGTGGTTATGCCCATGGCCCAGTTCATTTTAATAGTGTTCTTTTACGGCTGAGGTAGGCTTAGTTTTCTTAAGCACGCGTGTTATTGTTGATACCTTTTGTTATTGATTTATTGGCACAATATTGAAAATTTTTCTTAAATTTACTCTCATTTCACATCGCCTATATCTTTGCGAAATGTTCCTTTGTCGCATTTTATCGATAGTTGGCGGCTTCATAATTTTTTACAACATTATTATTTACATTGTAACCTGAATGTTTCCTGCTACTTGAGTAGCAATTATGCAATAGAGAGCCTTACTACTATTATTAAATATTTCTTATCGAGGTTTTGTACATATCTGAGAATCTAGTCATTCCCTGACCAGATTATTACAAACAGGCTAAAATGAAGCAGTTCACAGGAAGATGGTGACACTATGGTTTGTCAGATTTTTTGCATTCTCTAACAAAGTTTCTTAAAACACGAACATTTGACGCTATGCATTCAATCACTTAAGTAGGCTTGTTTGAATAAAATATAGGCACAGGTCAATGCTTATTTTATCTAATACTAGTTATCCAGTTGAAAAATTTTTAAATTTTCAATTTCATGTTTTTGTTTTCTGCGCCAAAATTCTGTCTACTTCTTGGACAAATTAAATGGACTCTTATATACTAAAATTGAGCACAATTGAAACACATATCTAATGTTTATTTGCACAATTTTCATAGTGCTGCTTTATTTATTTATTTATTCTCGTGTGTGCACTGTTGCAATGATCTTATGTTGTGACCAATTAATTGTTTACGTGTTTATCCGTAAGACGTCAGTTTCCATATACCAGTTCGTTCATTTCGGATGCAGAGTTTCTACATAAGGCACATTGAACCGATGGCGTGTATGTTTAATGCTAGCTGTTTTTGCTAGGCGGGTTCAAACGTTGAACAGCAAACCCTCTGTTTAATTGAAAAAAAGTTGTATTAAACAGATGGGCTGTGTTAGGTTTAATTGCCTTTTACACCAAGCGCTTGGCGCGTAATTACCGCACAATACTTATGCGCCAGCGGAATTCCGCTTCCTGTTCAATCAATCTACGTTAGAATCGCCTGGTTTTTAATTAAACTAATCTGCTACTACTTACACCGTGGATTATCTATTAATGCATAACTTTTATGTTGCACCGAAGCATATACGAATTATTGACGCTGATCCTCTAACAGTGGCAACACCAAATGTTCGAGCGTCCGAGGCAGAGAGAGAGAGAGGTAGATTTTTCATTGAAAAAGTCAATTCCAGATCGCACCTTTCGTTCTGATAAGGGCTCTCTAATTTTGTTTAGTTGTGGATAATCTAGCCCTCAATATATTGCTTATTATTACATATTAAACGATGATTCTTTTCTTCCAAAGAATTGAATGATTTCTAAGTTAGAATGTGTAGTTGTAAAATGGCATAAAACGATGATTGTATGTATGTTTGTATGTATGTATGTATGTATGTATGTATGTATGTATGTATGTATGTATGTATGTATGTATGTATGTATGTATGTATGTATGTATGTATGTATGTATGTATGTATGTATGTATGTATGTATGTATGTATGTATGTATGTATGTATGTATGTATGTATGTATGTATGTATGTATGTATGTATGTATGTATGTATGTATGTATGTATGTATGTATGTATGTATGTATGTATGTATGTATGTATGTATGTATGTATGTATGTATGTATGTATGTATGTATGTATGTATGTATGTATGTATGTATGTATGTATGTATGTATGTATGTATGTATGTATGTATGTATGTATGTATGTATGTATGTATGTATGTATGTATGTATGTATGTATGCATGTATGCATGTATGTATATGTATGTATGTATGTATGTATGTATGTATGTATGTATGTATGTATGTATGTATGTATGTATGTATGTATGTATGTATGTATGTATGCATGTATGTATTTGTGTATTATCTGAAAAAAATGTATTCCTTTTAACAAACGAAAATACTATCGTAGTTTTGTTTATATCAAAATAGTAAATTAGATAATGAGTCATTCATAATCCAACAGAAAAAATAGTAGGAAATAAATAATGGTACACAATAATTGTTTCACCAGTTTTTTCGTATGCCATGGGAATTTTTTTTTTGAGAAAATTATGCGCAGGTATGTAGTCACCATGGCTTTCATTTTGTGATGATATCGTTTCTAAACAAAAATCTAGTTTTAATTACTACTATGCGAATGTTAGGTGAATAGTTTAGATGCCATTTAGACAATTGACTTGCTCAAGTAAGAGCGAATTGCAGTTATGATAACGTGTACCGTACTGTTCGTGTAGAAATATGGCGTTTTATTAACCTATTAAATTTAACGAGTGGACATTTTCAGAATTAGGTTAACTTTATTCTTTGTTGCCTCTCATCTAAATTTTCACTCTTTATTTTATTTAATTTAAACTTCTTGTTAAATGGTTTAGTAAAATGCTTGGTTTGATTTCACGAAATTTTAAATTTAACATTAAAGCACTGATTGATAAAATTTCGAAGTTTATTTCTGTAAGTTTGATTATTTCATGAGATATCATTTTGTTACTGTGATATATTGATTGATAAATTTGCAGAATTATCAGTAATAACATTTCTTTAAATTTAGATTTAGAATTTGCGGTAGACTTTAATTTCATTTTATTTTAAAACTTATGCATTGGTATTGTATCAGTGTTTATCACAAATTCTCTAACTTGATTTAAATTATTTTCATCACTACCTACGCCATCAATGATTGTTGAAGTATGCAACACGTCCAATTGTTATTTTTGCAATTAGAAATGGTGGGCTATATAGAAACTTGCTGTCTGTGTGTATTAATTGTGCGCTATTTAATAAAAGAAAATTTTGAGTAACCTAAAGTGTAGTTAATACTACAAATGTATCATCTATATTTTATTCAAATTTATATTTTAAAATATTGTTTTATTTTATGACCATCATGTTAATTTGATTTTATTGTACGTTTTACAGACCTTGTCGTTTAATTTGAAGTAAATGATAATTTACTTTAATAGGTGAATTTTTATCGTTTCAGCTGATTATTGGGAATTCAGAGTTATTAATAGTTAATATTTTAAATTCTACTGTCAAATGAGTTATTTATTTGTTCCAAAAATCAATGCTATTTCTTTCCTGAAATAGTTTTCTGCTCTTTGTTGTATTGATCATTTCGACATAAATATTTGCAATTCACCTTGAATTCACTGGAGACATTGTTATCCAGAATTTTTGCATTTGCATTTCGTGAATTTATGACGCATTGCCAGCCATTAAGCATATTATATTTATGTTTTGCATTTCTAATTTTGTTCTTTTTATGTGGATTCTTTTTCACGTTAACCTAAATACACTTTTATCAATCATTTATTGTTCGTTTTCCTTTATTCTTCAATTTGTACATTTGAACATTTTTATTTTCATCACCCGTGTTTCCATTACAGAAAATTTGCACGTAAATTTAGTAGCAAAATTTTTCACTTTCAATTCAATAACTTTTTTACATTTCAATAGATTAAGAAAAAATGATAAATTGGAAAATTTTATCAACCCAAGTGATTTTTTAGATATAATTTAATTGAGATCTACTAAAGATCATTTATAGTCGTAATCTAAATTTGTCATGCAATAAAGAATCAAGAAACGTTGTTTAAAATACAATGGGAGCACTGTGTAGGTCAAAACTTTCATTTAATATATATTATTATTACTTTCCCTGTCATTAAAGTTATCTCTGTAATTCCTAGAATGTAATAGAAATTTTTGAGGCTTCTTTGATGATTTAATTGAGTTCTCGATAGATCAACATTAATGTGTTTTTATTTAACAGATATATCACAATACAAATTGCCGTTAGTATGCCATTCAAAATTCTGTCAGGAAAAAATTAAAGTAATCCTGACATTTCAAAAGTTGGCAAACATTTAAATTTAAGAAGTAGCATTCCTTTTGTTCACCTTTAAGCATGACTATGTATTTATATCTTATTAATACTTGGAGTGAAAGTAGGAAATTTAACTAATTTTCAATATGCCATAAGGTGCCGAAGAATGCTGCATTAAACAAAAATTACATTACGATTGATGCTACTTATAGTAGATAATACAATAAATGTAATTTTTTCGTAGTAAGCCTCTCAACAACAAAAATTCACAGGACACCGCATACGCACAAAAATAATAGTAGCTTAACAAACTTATTCAGGGAATTTTTAATCGCTTAGTCTCGATTTTAGTCAATCACTATCAATTTCACGTGGATGGCGAGTAACAAAATCTGATGAGCATGTTCGCTTGAACTATAATAGGAATAGAGGTTGCTATTTTATCTCAACATCTATTTTAAAATGAAGTATCCAATCCTATTCCATTTTATTATATCAAGATGCCTGTTGTATTTATTGTTTGAATATATAAATATATATATATATATATATATATATATATATTGGAGTTTTTATCAAACTCGTAGGTAAAATTTCATAATTCTATTGCATGCTATCGATAATTTTTGTGCAAAATTTTATTTCTTTCACGTTGACTTCCATGTTCAGTATAAAAAGACCGCATGGTGGACATTTTACATTGTTGTAAATATTGCCTATATTAAATAATTTGATAGTTAATATTTAAATTATGTATAATTAAATGGTCAACCCACATATCAGGTCTCCCTTTTGCTACCTTATATTTAAGGGCGGGAGTTCAAATTATTATTATTAACCTCCTGGGTTTATTCACTCACGTCATGAGTAAAAATTTGTTCCACAAAATTATTTATTGTGTTATTATATTGTAAATGAATATGTGTATAGCTGTTAACTCAACATCACATTCAATATCTTACCTTTAAATAAGTTTATATATATATATATATTATATTATACTATACATATATATATATATATATAATTTGGAAATGTTCTATCTGGTTTGCCTAATTAACTGCTCTCGAAATAAATTTTATGAAATTAAATTATGGCACAATATCATATGCGTTTCTGATCTATATAATTAGTAAATAAGCAATGATGATAATATAAATTAAGGGTCGCTATCAAGCAAGAAATCAATTAATCTATTATTTGACACCGTCTGTTACGCTTTGTCTAGGTGTCACTCAGATGGGTTATTGAATAATTTAGGTAAAGAGACGCTTTTCTAAAAAAATCATTCAGTGACACTGTTGTGTCTTTCAGTGTTTACCTGGCTTACTTTACACATACATTGGAGGTTTATGTGGACTCGCTTCTGATATAAATTAGATCTATCCATTTAGGATAGACGAACCCATTTTAGAAAATATTCTTTCCAAAATTGCAGTTGTTTATTTTGAAGTTTCTTCAATCATTATTTGGTGGTGAAGCGCCTCTGTTTTAATTCTGATGAGTTGATTATTCTTGATTGAAATATTGACCAATTTCCTTATTTTCTGTACAGCTATCATGAAAATGACCACGGAGTTTCGGAACGCACGAGTACGTGTGTCTGACGCTATAATTGCTATGCTGTGCAACTGGTTTAATAATATGAGATTGGTGTTCTTCACAGGCTCGCAAAATCGATTTAAATAATTGTTACCAATGCCCGTACAATTAATTCTAAATGATGTTTATTCTTCAAAGACGGCACGAAATTTTGTCTTTACGCCTATTTACGAATCTTGGTTGCGTTGATTCTTTTACCAATTTTTTATATTAAATAATATATTATTTCTTATATGTTTGTTTGAAAAGCAGAAGAGTATTAGCTTAAAATAATAGAAATGACAGCTTCGCTATACATCCAGATATTTTAATTTGATAGATCTAAATATTAAAAATTTTCTTCAATGTTAGGTTTATCATTGTAATTTCAATATTAACTTGGTCATGTACTTATATGTTTTAGCTCTAAATCTCATCGGAAACTGTATATGTTGTAGAACTCGCAATTTTACATACCCTTACTTTCTTGGATATTGCTTGAAAGATCCTGTGAGTTAACCTGGTTGCCATATCATTAAGGTGAGAAAGCATGCCTTGTATCTGCGCGGTAACACGTTCCGATTTTAATGTGTGCTTAGTCAACCGGCGCGATGATTGTATTTATTTTGTACATATCCACATTCAGTGTTTAAGAACACAAATATTCCGTTTTAATAACGAATTTCTGTTTTTTTAATTTTTGTGTATGCAGGGCGGGTTTATTATTTACATTGTAGACAATTTTTTAAATTAAATTGTGCTCTATTCTTTAAGGGCGGGTTTCAACTGTATGCGTTAACTGTTGCATTTTTACCGGAAATCCGACTGAAATGGACATTAGTGTAAATATAACTGAACCATGTGTTTGCTAACTAAGTCTATGTTCTTCCGCCAATATTTTCTTTCCCAAAAAAAATCTTTTGCTCCGCAGATCTGCCCTTCTATTTCAGTTTCACATACGCCGTCACTTAAGTAAAAAATTGAAGAAAAATAAAATTTTTATTTGCGGCAATGTGGTAGCGAGTGTGGGACGGAAAGAGATTAACGAAAACACTGGTGAATAATAGTTTCCTAGGAAACGAAAACAATGTCAGACCAACTTCGACCCTAAATGATCACCACATATTTCAAGTATATTTTCACAAATTCCTGATTCCGTTTTATTTGAATCGGTGGTACGTTTAGGCTAATTTTTGGAATGCTGACAATGATTTCACCAGTATAACATCACAATTGTGTTATTTTTTTTGATAAATTTTTCAGCGTTATTAAGGGCAATCCGAAAAGAAGGATTGTTCTCTGAAGCATGTCGTTATTGAAACTTTTTACATACTCAGAAATAATTCATATTAGGGTCCATTGTGGATAAAATAAAAAATCATTGTACTTTTGTTGGTAATTTTTATATTTAACTGCAACATTTGCAACGTAATTATAACGTGCTTTTGTGAAAAAATCCATACTTTGGGCATTTTAATGTGCATAAATGTCATCAACTTATAACATTTCAAATTTAAAAAAATTCCCCATTAGTATTTTGTTCGCCTTATACACACACAAACACATATATATATATATATATATATATATATATATATATATATATAATTGCTAATTTGATAAAACTTATTTATCAAAATATCTTCCGCTATTGCTGCTTTGTAATTAGTACCTTTTCAAATAAAATATTACTAATTATATTGTTTTATGACTTTAATGCGTCAACTTATAATAAACACTAATCCCATTTTATTAAATCAGTTGTCGAACAACATAGAAGTCACACGTATTGACGCGTTTCGACTTTCCATGATCATCATCAGAGTACGACGGAAAACTGACTAGCGTGGATCAAACCGTCATGAATATATATGGAAAGTAAAAATTGGATATGATACCACATTCATTGTAGTTCATTGTAAATGTCGGCTGCATAATTTCTATGCAGTCACGACCATTAACGTTTTGCACCTATATATATATATATATATATATATATATATATATATATATATATATATATATATATATATATATATAAAATATATATATATATATATATATATATATATATATATAGGTAATACGATCTTTAATAATCGTTGATTGCGTGGGTGTATTTAATTTCTTTAAAGCAAGTTTGCGAGCTTTTAGTAAACACCAATCGCATTGTATTTAACCAGTCGTCGAACAACATAGCAATACTACCTCCAGCAGTTGCACGTACTGGACGTGTTTCGACCTTCCATGATCATCAGAGAACGACGACAAACTGATCTAGCCATTGAATATATATATATATATATATATATATATATATATATAGAAAGCAAAATTAGATATGCGCATATATATATAGGGTAATACGATTAAACAATCGTTGATTGCGCGGGTGGTAGTAAAATTTTTAAAATCATGTTTGCGAGTGTGAAGCAAACACCAATCCCGTTTTCTTTAACCTGTTGACGAATAACTACCGCCAGTCGCACACACTTACGCGACGTACGTGTGACTGGCGGTAGTTCTGCTATTTTGTTCGACGCCTGGTTACCTACAACGAGTTTGGTGTTTACTACAAGCTCGCAAACTTGATTTTAATAATTTTTGCCACCACTCGCGCCATCAATGCCTGTTTAATTAATTTATCTTAGCTTTTACTTTGTCAAATTGGCTAAATGAACAAATGTGGGACATTATATTACGAAACGCAATTTAGTTTTGTTCCACTGAATGTTGTTGTGGATGTGCATGATGGCTGACAAAGCCAACTGGATGACTAAAGAAAATGGAACTCTGACTTATAAGACTTTATAACTGGAAGTTGTACATCTATGCATACTCGTTAGGTACAAAATAAAAAATTAAAATGTAATTCATGAACCAGATTGGTTTACTTCTTATTGAGGACGCAATATTAGTTGACAGAATTTTCCAAACCAAGATTAAAAGTAAGAAGCATTTAATTTGGGTCTTGCAGCTTACTCCGTACGTAAGGAGGCCGATCATATTATGCGGGTTTCAGTTATATGCTAAATCATATATTTTGTTTAGCTTTTATACACTAACTTTAGTTATGGATAGTATTTCTTTTGGGTTGAGCCTATTTGCCTTCAGTTTCAACTAGTCATTCCCATACTTTAATTATGGAACGCACACCGCGCTATCTGAGGAAGTTTTATTGAATTGAACAATTATGTAATTAAATGTGCGCGTACTATTAACAATTGTTTTAATCAAGGTTGCGAATTTAAAATATGCATCACTTTCATTCTGTATATATATATATATATATATATATATATATATATATATATATATACATGCCAATGAAAACTAAGCATTGTATAGGATAGCATAAGCAATTTATCCAACATACCGATTTCGTACATATATATATATATATATATATATATCACATTCAATATCTTCTTTGAATAAGTTTATATATATATATATATATATATATATATATATATGCGTGTGTGAGGGGGTGCAATTTTAATTTATACATTTTTATGCATTTTGCATTTGAATCGAGATTTTAAATCATGTATGAAATTCTAAGGAAATCGATGACATCATACGTTTGTGCTTTAGGTATTTCGTACCTTGTAAAAAATTATTTCAAATGGAACCAGAACGATAAACAAAAGTCATCATGAACAAACAGTATAATCTCACGAACACGAGTTTCGTGCTTACTGGCAGCTTATCAATAGGAGCTGGTACTTCGCCCTATATCAACTAAACATTTTGTCAATAAATTCGGGACAGGTAGGCGGTACAATCTTCGATAAGCATGTGTATTCAAGCAATTTAACAATAATTGTTTGCGCGGGTGGTGGTAACAATTCTTTAAATCAAGTTTGCGAGCTTGAAGTAATCACCAATCCCATTGTATTTAACCAGTCGTCGAACAACATAACAAAACTACCGCCAGCCGCAACGCACTGACGCGTTTCGACCTTCCATGATCATCATCAGAGTACGACGGCAAACTGACTATCAAGGATCAAACCGCATTGAATATATATGGAAATCAAATTTAGATAGGCGGCTCTCACCTCTAGCAGTCTCGCAAACATTGAACTTGACTGGAAATGTCGGCTGCACAATTTCTATGCAGTCACGAACATTAACTGTTTGTTGCTTTCGCCACATATACACATATAGGCAATTCAATTTAAACAATAATTGATTGCGCGGGTGCTGGCAAATTAAGTTAAATCGTACAACTTCAAAAATAAAAAAATGACTTTATTCAATGTAATAAATCTATTTAAAAGGAGCCCTTTTCATAAAACCATTGATTTCCTCTGTACTTCCATTAATAGAAACCACCCATAATTAGCCATACTCACAAGTAATCAAAAATTCAACTCAATATGTGCATTAAAGATGTTAAATTCAATTTTAACGGCTACTATTACACAAAAGTCATTGGAATGGCGATAGTAGGTCCGTTAGGATGTCTTTTGGTTGATGTCTGCATGATGTATCCGAAAAATTCAAAATTACAACCACACATACCTGAGGTATGTTAATACCATCTTTATAATCATAAATTATGATATCGAAACAAATGACTTGCTGATAGATTTTGACCACCTGGACCGTCAAATTCAGTTTACTTAGGAGCTCGAAAACCATCAGTTCAACGCACTGTCTTTCCTTGACGAATTGCCATTGAGACAGGAAGAGGGCAGTTCAAAATGAAAATATGTCGCAATCCGACAAAAAAGAAACGTGATACCCAATTTTTCCCACATAGTAAGGAAAATCTGTTCTGATGGGCTTCAATGCCATGAACTGGCGGCGCGAAAAAGCTAGGTTAGATAACGGGAACCCGAAAAAATTGTTTAAGCCAACATGAAGCGTGAACAACGACAACAAAGCATTGAAGCTGCACCCACGCAAAAGGAAATATATGTCAGTATGCCCTTTAAAAGGGACGCAACGTTCAAACTATTTACTGGAATAATTAAAATTAGTATTGACTTCTCGAGTGTTTAATACAAAATTGGCGTTTATTTGTACTACAATTCGTGTGCTAAATTTAAATGTAAAGGATGAGCTCCCTGCAATGGAAAAGACGCTCAGTGCGATATGTAGGTCGAACTAGCCGATTATTATGGAAACGATTTTAAGAATATTTCGACTTCGCAAAGCTAACATAGGGGAGAATGTTTCAGCAATAGCTAAATACATTTTAAAATAAAAATCAAAGTTAAAATCAGGCAGGTTTCCAAGTGTTCTTCAAAGGTGAAATCGAGAGAGAATAACGCACAGCGGAGGCTGTTATACGCGACATCTTTAAACATCAGATATATATATTGTTTAAAAGTTTATACACAATTTGAATTTAAATTGGTTGTTGCGTTCTGCGTGCGGATTTGTGCTTCATTCAGCATGTGCATCTTCCGCCTCCAGTTTTTGTAAAATTTATGTGTTTAAAAAACATTATTCTTCTTGATATATAAAAATGACTACATAAATTACCATATACTACAGTTGAATAGAGTTCTGTCTGAAATAAAATGGCCATTTTGATTTTATTTTACATACCTGCATTATCATAAATTTATCTCTCCTTTCAAGATTGATTTTTCATTTCAAACTATATATATATATATATATATATATATATATATATATATATATATATATATATATATATATATATATATATATATATAATCAAAATCCTATCATGCTTCAATTCAACATACATCCCCAAGTGGCATTTTGTCTTTGGTATACTTACAGATCGGGGATGGCTAATAAGAACTTCAGTTAATAAAAGATTCCACCCGAAGAAAAGTCTAACCAAAATACAATTTGGTTATAAACATAAACGTGCGTTCATTATGTGGCACGAGTGGCGCAGTAAATAGAACTGCGAACTCTGCAGCAAATTTGCCTCGGTTCGAGTCCTGATGATGAATAAAGAAGGTCAAAACGCATCAGTACATGCAACCGACCATAGTTTTGTTTCTTTATTATTAGCTAATAAGAAATTGGTGCTTATTTCGAGACTATTAGCTTCATTTAAATAAAATCTATCAACATCCGCACAATTCTCGATTGTTTATTAGCTCATTAGTCTATCTGGATGGCTAATATTGGTGCTCTAATTGAGCTTATTGTTTACTCTGTTGGAACAAATTAGGCGGAAATCTAAATGCGAATCCAGGAGAGTTAGTTGCTACGTGCGTGGCAATAAAAGAAGTATTAAAGTAGGATAAAAGAAAGGACGAAATACATATGTAGAAAACTGAATATGATTGATATAAAAGCATGAATTCATACGTTTTCTTCGAACAGTTAATTTCACGACGCATCTTTGAGCCACGATTTGTAACTACCCAGTTATAGTTCGATTATTATCGCTTTTAATGAAATTTTTTTTGATGTATTAGATATCGCGTACCTGACAACCAGTTAGTTCAAATAGGACTAGTAGGATATGCTAAATTTAGTGCTTACTGGCGACTCAGAAATAGAAGCTGGCATTGCGCCACATTTGATTTCTCCTTCCAACACTTTTATATTTAAGGATTGAGTCCCTGACCTAAGGAGTTCTGCCTATCATTGAAGAGAGTCCAATTAGAATAAAGCTGCTCTAGATTCCAAACAGCATTCATTATCTTATGCAATAATTTAATTTAATTTAACATGCGATATATATATATATATATATATATATATATATATATATATATTGTCCTTAAAAACTTCACATAGCATCAAGTAGCAAAGACAATTCATCCGGTAGAACAATTTTGTTCTTATTGGAAACTCTTCAAGTACTAAAAGGAATATTTTTGCGTAATGAATATTGCGGGAAAATTACTAGCACTCGTGAGTCGGTAAAATCTTTATTTATTTAAATTTCCAGGTGCACAGCTTGTCATTTTTAATGATTAATCGATTTCCACTTGTCCTATCACTCTGAAGCCGTCCATTAGCTGCTTGTTTTAAAATGCTACTTAAACCATATTTTCAGTTTTTTTTCAAATTTGCGGTACTTTATTTCCAGTACCATCTTCAGGTTTGACATCATACTCACAGAGAAAAAACATGTGGCAAATCATTTTTTGTAATGCTTAAATGATGATGTATATTGCGCAGTGCTGTCCTTCTTATTAGTTACCCTTCCACCATTTTATTGTGCACTCGTAGGTCTGTAAAATCTTGAATCCTTTATATTTCAGGTGCACCGATTGTTGTCCTTGAGTAATGGGTTCTCACTTGTCTCTTCATTTTGAAGCCCTAAATTAGCAGCTTTTCTAGAAATGATGTGGGAATCGGATCTATCCTGAATGAGGATACCATATTTACCACAATTTTTTCTTTTCCCGAACACCTGGAAATGTAAAGGATTCAAGATTTTACCGACCTACGAGTGCTATCAAATGTCCCGAGAAAGAAAAAATGGCAGAAGTATAACAAACCATTTTTTTAGTTTGCTAAAGTAGATATTTCCCTTCAATATTAAATCTTCTAGAACTTAACATGCTGCCTTATGAGTTTGAACAATTTGCACGGGCCCATTTCTTGGTAGTTCGTCTAATATATTTGCATGTCATATTCAAGCTTAAAAACCAGTTATATAATCGAAACCAGCGAATGTCTCATAATCACGATTTCACATTGAGCTTGTAGTTTATATTTATGAAGCATTTAAAAAAAGTTACTTTCTTGTGGAATTCGGGTTTCAAACGATGTTTGACGATGACTGGTTAAACAGAAGCAATTTACAGCTTTTCACTAACGAGGTTGACAAGATTTTTCTGCACTCCAACATAGTTTTGTGTCACTGATTCCTGTGGTGTAGTATTTTGTTTCTGAAGCAAGTTGATAAACCCACTGCACATAGAAAGTCGAGGTCGTCAATTGGAGCACGCAGCCCTCGGATCAGGCCGCAGTCTGTTCACCAACACGTGCACCAGAAATACAAAACCAACAGAGTAACCAAACACGAAAGTAAACAAAATAGCGCATATGTTGTGCCCGACGCGCGACCTCGTACACGTGCACACCAGAGAACACACTTATTTTAAGACTTTGTAAACATGCAACAGCAGAAATATGGTTCAGAAATGTCAACGATAAGAAATAAAATCAGGAAAACTTGATTAATACATTTTGAAATCTGAATGAACAAATGATATATATATATATATATATATATATATATATATATATATATATAGGTATATATTACACGGCGATGTTTAGGGTCATTTTTATTGTATATGTGTAAAACACTCCTTCCGGTTTGCCAGTCATATTTATTGATTTTAGTAGGAATAGATTAAGATTAATCATCAAGTTTGCTAGCTTGAATAAAACACCAATCCCATTGTATTTAACCAGATGTCGAAAAGCATATCAAAATTGCCGCAAGTCACACGCACTGACGCGTTTCGATCTTCCATGATCATCATAAGAGTACGACGGTAAACTGACTAGCGAGGATCAAAACGCATTGCATATTTATTGAAAGCAAAATTAGATATGCGGCTTTCAACTCTAGTAGTTAGTATATACCTGAAAATTGTGTAGTGTGCGGCAGGTTAGCTCAGCGATTAGAGAAAAAGATTTCACAGAAGAAATGCCCAGGTTCGAGCCCTGTTTGCGGCAAATTCTAGCCAATACGTGATGATCATTCTATAACATTTGCGATGTTCTATGAAAAACTTTTAATGCAAGCCAACTGAAATACACTGCCCGAAAATGTTCGTCTTATTTGGAAAGAGAATATTTATATTCCGGTTTTTCAATTGATTTTGCTGGTGGGAACAAATCTGACTCACTTTTACTTCTATTTCTTGTTTTAGCTGATTGGTAAGTGTGTATGCGTTTATATATATATATATATATATATATATATATATATATATATATATATATATATGACGAAAGCTCTGTATTTTTCTGTAAAAATGGATTTAATCTTGCATAGAATATAATGTCTTATAGGCTCATGGATTTCAAGTCTGTGGCACACCATGGTACAAATCCACTTGTTATTTTGTCAAGAAACGTGCTACATTTGTTTAAAAAATTTGCCAAACTTCGAGTGGTTCAAAAGTTCGATATCAGCTTCCAGAAATCAATAACCAATTAAGGTAAATTGCATTTTTCTACTAGATCACAACTTCTGGGCTGGAATCAATAGTAATACGGCATGTTTCTTGATGAAATAACTGATTCCTGAGCACAAACCGGTCATATACAATTTCCAAGAGAAGGAAAATGAAAAGGGTAAATGAAGGCTACGGATTTATGACATAATTAAATAAATAAACGTAATGTTTGTTTATTTAAAACCACTTAAAAACCTTCATGATCTTTAACTCACGTCCGTAAATACGACACAAACTACGGTCATCTCTACTCGTCAATTAATTGCTGTTGATTTGTATATCTTCCTGGCCCATTCGGAAGCACATACTTATTTCATAGCAGAAATTTTGTTTTCTTTTATTGATTCAGTGGCTAAATAGCCTCTACTACGTGGTTGCTATGTTTTGTCAATTTCCTGGACTTACGAAATTCCGCAGCACATTTATTCTCATCATAATGACGATTACCATGACTAGAAATGTATTAATAAATATAAAGTTACTTTTTGCTTATTTTTTTCATAATAAAAATTATTATTAAATTTAATTTATTCCGAACAAACTGAAATCGATTCTCGATGGTTTTACTCTTTCTAGTTTTCTAGAATAATAAATTTCTGGCGTTTTACCCTGCTATGTGTTGGCGACCTAGATTTAATATTTTTCTTGTGTAAAAGCCGATACTGCAATTGATCTGTTGGAGCATTTACAATTTTTGCTCTTATTACGCTAGGTCGTTATGAAATTGACTTAATGATCTGTGGTCTAAACCAAGCTTGCGAGCTTGATAAAAATACCAAACCCAGTATATATACGTTAGGCAGTATAAATTAAGCTTGGCTCGCATCCATAGAAATTTCAGACCTGACAACCGGTGGGCACTAGTTAGTTATCCCGAGAATTGTAGCATGAAGCTTACCGGGTCTAATGAGATACAGTCATCATCCTGGTTCATCTTACTAATATCAATATCGGATTGCCAATTATCAAAAATAGTCATAGTCAACTATCATTGCCCGTAGCCATAGAAATTCCGGCACGACGACAGGCTGGCACAAGCTGGTCTGCCCGGGAATGGTAGCATAAATCTTGCCGGTTCTAAAGGGACACAGCCATCATCACGTTTCATGCGAATCCTCGAGTTTGGTCTAACTAGGCATTAAAACTTAGTTTTAAATGTGTAGTGACGGAATGAGAGCAAGCGTGCCAGATGCGAAGGGAATGTTTTGGCTGCTATAGGAAACTTTCGTCACTGGCAGGAAAATGCAGAATACAAACCATCCTCAGCAGGATTGAGCGACCTAGTGTTCTTTTCTAGCCACATATAACCATGAATGATACAAATTTTAATGATTACATCCTTCATCGGCCGTCACGCATTATAAAAACTGTCGTCTTATCAGCTGAGTCGTGCAGGGTGGATAAGCAAAATCAGGCTACTGCAGGCACCTTTATTTACGACTTTGCATCTTGTTCTTCTCTTGCCTCTACTCAATCTAACAACTACGATCTTTTCTATGCTCTGAATATTGTGGATGTGGATCATACCACTGAGCACAATAACGTATTGTATGAAATCACATAATTAAGATAGAAAATAATACAAAAACGCCGGCACTAGAATTAAAGTCAAACTATCACAAGTTAGTGAAATTAAAATAAATGAAGGTTCGATGAAAAGTTTAAGAAGATTTCCTACCGAAAGATTGATCAAGGTAATATCGTAAGGGGAGTGAAATCTAGCATAAAAATTAATATATTAGATACACATCATATAGGATTGAAATTAATAAATATAATTGGATAAAAAATAACGGAAAAAATCAATGATGATTTAGTTATGCAAGACTTCACTCCAATTCTACTTCTCCATGTTGTGTGGTGCCTGTTCTATAATGAAGGGTATTCTAATCAGAAAACGTATTTTAGAATATAATTGAAAAGTGTGGGGAATGTACGGCACGGTGGCGATTTGGATAGTATTAGACTCTGAAGTAAATTTGCCATGGTTCGAGCCTTCTCCGCGACACATTCTGGACGGTATTTGAAGAGTTCCCAATAATAGCGAAACCGGTCTTCTGGATAACTTGCCTTTTCGATTGTTATATAATGCTCAGTTTATTTTGACAAACGTATATAAATATTGTGATTTAAATATTTACCAGCAGCCGCAAAATCAATGATCATTTAATTATTAAGGAATGCTGACCGATATTCATAATGGTAATGCATAGTTTCTACCGGTAAATGTATATATAATGGGATTAGTGTTTAAATCATGCACGCAACGTTGATTTAAATAATCACTTGTGCTACATTTATATCTTAATTAAAATTCAAATTTACACTTGTATAACACTGTTTAAGTACTTAGGAAAAGAATTTTGTATAATTTAACCCCTTCTGACTCTTGATTTTGACTTGTTTTACTACTTGTTCTTGTGACGAGCAGACCTTCCAAAAAAGCATTCGAAAGCAAATGCCCAAATATAAGATCCAAAAAATTGATTGGCGAAACCAAAGCTCAAGTTCGATTGTTGTACATAAAAGGGTAATAACAACATATCAGATGTTAATTTGTCGTAATCTCTGACTCAGAGCTTGAACAAAATCAACGTTGATTTCATAAACTATAATATTTATAAAAGTATAGTACAACCAAAACGATTTATTTTATTTATAATTTCGCGAAAATGACATTACCGACACAATGGTCTGGAAACCAATGTTAATATCGAAATTAATATCCGATAAAAAATTACAATCTGAAGAGGTTATACAGCAAATTTCATATAACGTGAAAAATTTGATTAACTTTTAAATGATTTAAACTGAAAATATCCGCTACTGAAAGCAATATTTTATAATCAACATCGGATTGTTAATGGCTTCTGTTATACCGTTCAAATTGAGGCACAAATGCCTGGAAGTGGATGAATTTAGTAGCTTTCAAAAATCTTGTCAGATTACAAACACACATGCAACGAAAAATTGTTGAATCCAGTGTTTATTAGCTAACAAGATCAAGATTTGTGCAATTTATTCTGTCACTCAATAAAAGAAAATCAGACAATGAAAAAATTACAAGTGAGAATAGTAGGCAAAAGATTCTAGCCACTGCAAACTGAAAGAAGTAGATAGTTAACAGGCAAAAATTGTCCATTGTTCAGGTCACTTATGCAAGAATCCATCAATTTGTCTAACAAGCAAGGTACATGTATCAAGCTAATTTTCCTAAAATTGCGGCATGCCTACACACTACAAACTAGCTATCTTTTCCATTAACCACGAAAATTTATAAAACAAAAATCACAAAGCAGATGGTGCTATTACAGTATTGTAAAATGACAATAAGTTAAGAACAAATTAAAATGCTCAGCCTTGTTTAACCATCTTTAGATCAAGACAGAAAAAAACTAATTTGATTTTAAAATAAACATATCCTTACGTGAGTTAACCAGACAATTGTACATACAAATTATTCGTAGCAGCAAAATTGCGATTTGAAGCGAATTTGTTCGACAAAATATCTATACAAAATGTAAATTTCTTAACAAAATACTCGTGAGCGTGATAGTTAAGAAGGCTCACGTAAGCGCCATGAAAACTATGCAAATTTGATGACTTAAAGTAAACATCAATCCAATTGTATTTAATCAGTCGTCGAACAATATAGCTAGCGAATGGGGGTAGTTGAGCTGTTGTTCGACGACTGGTTAAATTGGATTGATGTTTACTTCAAGCTCGCAAACTAGATTTAAAGAACTATTCACTTACTTATTAGTTACTGATGACGAAATCTCCCACACAAAAGATGCCAACAAATCAATAAGGCTGTAAATGGGTTGGCAATTTATTAAAAACATAATAAAAACCCCATTATTCGAATAAATGAATCGGAACAGTAATTATGTACAATAAGAATACAGTCTAAATGACAAATTAAAATCGGGCCCAACGACAGATAAAATAAAAAGAATTATTACTGACCACAAAAAATCCTCCACATCCATTGTGGAGAAGTAAACTCCTGTCCTGATTATACGACATGAAACAGGAATGTGCAGTTTGAAAAATGCATTATTACGCGTTCTATCATAATCCATTACTTCAAAGATTCCATTTAATGCAGACAATCTGGTCTGAATGCATAGCATAAATAGAAAAATGCAAAGATAAGTCGCATTGATCATGCTGTCGAAGAAAAAATATAACTGAGACAACACACAAGAAAACAGTCTACAAAAAATGTACAATGAAATTTGGCCAACTAATTAATCGAGGCGCCGTTTTAGTTCGTTTATATCACCAAGGTATCCGGCGGGCACGCGTCGTCTGTTGTGCTCCAATTTAGACAGTTCCTCTTCGTCAAGAATGTCCTCCAACTCCAACACATCACGCGGCTCAACAAACGTATCAGGCGGAAATGACAGAACCCAATCCGCCGAAGACCGCCCCGACTGACTTTGCTCAAACTGGTGTCGCATTTCAGCCTGGCAGCCATCACTCAGGGTGTCAACAACTGCACGAGAAGCATAACTTGACACAATGGGGTTTGCCTCGTTTAATCGCAACTGGCGCAAAAGTCTAGACTCTAGTAGGTCTAGAGCGCGACGAGATATGACCAAACTATCGTGATGCACCAACGACCAAACATTGATACCCTCCACTGGCATAAGAGTGAGACCCCGGCCAGGATGACGGGCACGCGGTGCAGGATCTGATCCTACCCCCAGCATATGCGCTGCGATGCCAGCTTCTGGTGACCTTTCAGCGTCAATATACATTGCATAAGAATGACAGGCCAAGTGTAAGGCTAATGGCAGCTCTCCGATTTCATTTTCTATTCCACTTTTATTCGAAATATTACCCGAGTCGCCATCACCAAAGAGTTTGGCTTCATTTGATTCACGAACAATGTCATCCATCTCAAGGGATCGACTACATGTAAATACGTATAAGAAGAAATATAGTATGAATTAAATAATATAGTTGCATATTGCTTTATTCTATCATCTAATTTATCTGATTGAACAGCCAGTCGTGCTTTGTATCGATCAAAAGTGAATCCATTAATTCATCACCATCCACATTATAGTACTAGATCGCATCCTATCAGTAATTGTAACGAATATTGAGATGTCAAAATCTGTCGACCTTGCTTCTTACGTCAGTCTGGTGCTCACTGACGTCATAATGCTATACTAACCATGCGAATTTAGAACGTACGTAAAACGTAACCAAACCAGCACAGTTGATGGAGCGTTATTTTTTGTTTAATGAGATGCGCATATTGGCCGATTTAAAATTTCGTCTACGAAAGTCAGCTTTGTTTATTCTTTATTAATAACTGATACGAGTTATGATTCTCAAACAACAATGTTCGAATGCATGGAAGAGTCAAAAGTCTATGATCCTAAAGAAGCAAGTTTTATTGATGTATACGATAATTCCACGCAAACACGACATTTAACGAGGAATTAGTTACTTGTGTTTCCCCATATCAATCAATGGATTTAAATGAGCACTAAATTATTGTAATTCAGATGTTGTGCCTTTATCACAACCTCGTGCAACATTTTCACAGCAAAAACACAAAAGATTTAGCGCAGTTCAAAACAAAGTTTAGCCATCCTGTCCAGACTGGTGGAATTATACATGCTTAAATCATTCCTAGTTAAATGTTAAATTCAGTCCTAGGGCTAGTATGGCACTAAAGTAATATATGCAATAACTATTGCAACAAGGAAACCCGCTAGAATTTAGATACATACAATATTAGAGAAATATAGAAAAACTAACTTCTAATTACATGTATGGTCAATTTTTCCCGTTCCGGATTAACATACATGAGTGAAGCAAACTCGACTGTACATAGATAATGTTATGACGACTTAAACTGCAGCTCTTAATTGTGGTAGTCGCAAATATACTGCACTTAACTAGAGTGATGATTACAAAATCTCCATGGCGCCCGGAGCATGATATATTGCTATAGTATAAAACAAATTTATTTTTCTTAAAGAATAAGACAATCAACTATTCAATAGAAAAAACTGTTCGTAAGAATGAAAGAATTCAAATACGCAACTTGCTGTTGCAGGATACTTGATAGCACTCGTAGATCGGTTAAATCTTGTTTCCTGTATATTTTCAGGTGCAGCGATTGCGTTGACGCTTAATTGATGGGTTCTCACATGTCCCGTCATTTTGAAGCCGTCAAAAATTCGTTTTTATGAAATTGTTCGTGAACCAATCATTTTAGATTATTTCCAAATTTTTGGGACTTCATTTCCGGTCCCATCATCCGGGTTGACACCATACTCACAGAAAAGAAAACTAGTGGGAAATGTGATATCCTCATTCAAGACAGATCTATTTATATTTATTATACTTCCTAAATTATTATTTGACTGCCTCAATATCCGGTCTTAATACCTATTTTCCTAAAACCCACACGTATCCACGAAAATAACCACATTCCCCTACACAACAACCTATACAAACATAAATGTACTTAAATATAAACTTATGTTTAAGGAATGAGCACAACCAAACCATATGGATCGACATGCACGCCTATCCGTGATGTCTCGGTTTATTGAATAATTTTGCTGGCGCGTAGAAGGATCAATAATATTTTTTTATTTTAATTATATTGCAGTAATCCTCAATTAGCGGTTTACCTAATCGCATCCTGTGTGCAATAGGTTATAGAGAAAATGAAATTAGTAAAAACTATTGAAAGAAAATAGTATTACTGTAATATTTGGACAAAACAGAAAACGGAGCCTAAAATAATGAATGGTATATCAGCCAAATACACATACATTTGTACACATGTCCTTCTATGCGTAAGATAAATTATTAAACTAACCGAGACATCATGGATAGGTGAGTTTGTCAATCCATATGGCTTGTTTATATTCATTCCATAAATGACAATTTAGATTAGAGTACATGTGTGAATAGGTTGTTGGTTGCTTAGGGTTGTGGATATCTTCGTGGATAAATGTGAGTATAGGTGAATAAGTATTAAGAGCGAATATTGGGACAGACAAAAAAAATCATCATCATCATCATCATCATGTCCAGCCATACAAAAGTCAAAAGTGACTAATGTTTCACTTCCATATAACCATTAGGAGTGAAAAAAGTATATAAGTGAATTTAGACAAATTATTATTGAGATTTACGAGACAGAGAGTGAGACAAAGGCAGAGAGAGAAGGAATACCTTGCTACTATGAGTATATTTATCAGGATAACTCACAGAAATGAGGAAAACTAACCCTCTCCACTACACCATTATGGCCCAGTTTGCATTCGGGCAAGGCGATATCAGCAATACAGCTTCCTTGCGGATTTCACTGTATCACATCATAAACAAACTAAACCTCGCAGCTAACTTTGCCCTACTAAGAAAAGAAAGTTACGAAGATGATTCTACTATACATCTGCAACAAGATCGCCACTGAGCTCGATTCGATGTCATATCGCTAAGGGTTTCTGACCAAGAACTATGATGCGCACGAGGACCCCATCCTGGCAGACGTGGTTCCCATACTACCCAATTTGGATGTAAGTGCTGGATAAGAGAACAGAGCTCTACTGGGCAATCGAAATGACGGCATACGCAAAACGTGACCGAGCCAACGAAGTTGATGGAACATTATTTGTTTTTCTAACGAGCTCTTATTGTCAGATCCAAAAATACGTCTACGGAAGTCAACGGTAGTTATTCTTTGTTGATAACAAACATGTGCTTTATTTCTCAAACAACGATGATCGAATGCCTGTAAGCGTCTCAAATCATCAACTCTAAGAGGCCAAGCTTCACTAGACTGCGCATTGTAAACACGACCTTTAAGGCAAAATGAAATATGGGCATTTCTTCATCAATGACGATGGTTCGAGAAAGCTACTCTAGCTTTCGCGATTCGTATTCTCACCTCGTCGAACATATTGCCTACGTTATTGATAGAGCTCCAAAGATATATAAACCTGTCGACTATGTCTAGATCTTCATTCTGCAGTCGCAACGTTGGAGTGAATGGTGGGTGATCCTGTAAAGGTACCTTACATTTAGAGGATGCGAATTTCATACCGGGAGACGGACCAACGTCTGTTAATCTATTCAATGTGGCCTGGGCAGCATCCCGATTGTCGAATAATTGTACGATATCGTCCGCATAGTCAAGATCGACTAGTTTATCGCTCAGGAGAACTTCAACTCCAGCATCCGGAGAGTGTTGTTCATAATAGCATCGATTAAAAAATTAAACAAAAATGGGGAAAGTGGACAACCTTGACGAACACTACTGCTGGTTGTAAAGTTATGCATTAATTCGTTGTAGACCTTAACGCGACCAGAAGTATTTGTGTAGAGAGCTCGCATAATATTAACAACTTGTGTGGGAACACCGCTTTCGACAAAATATGGAATAAAACATTGCGATTCACTGAATCAAATGCACACTCGAACTTGCCTTAACTTAAATATGATCTATACAATATCGTCCTGCGTGGAATCCGGCCTGTTCTTCTCTTGTATGTGATTCACGTGAAGCGCTAAGACGACGTAGGATAATCGAAGCAAATAACCTAGATACAACCGGAGTCAAGCTTATACCACGATGGTTATCGCACGAATTATGATTGCCTTTTTTGAAGATGGGAATGATGGTCGACTCATTCCAATAAAGTGGTACGATTTCCTCATGCCATATAGTGTGAAAAAGTTTGGTAAACGCTGCTGAAATTATATCGCCTCCATCCTTAAACAATCCTGGAAGCAAATCATTGAGACATGCGGCTTTGTGGCGTTTAACAGATAGGATTGCATCGCGTACTTCTAACCCGGATGGTTCTTCGGGACAAACGTTCCACACTGTTGATGCAGACATGCTTTCGGGAATCGGAACTGACGCGGGTGGCCAAGAAAATTAATCTCTAAAGTGTTCAGCTGCCTGTCAAGACGACTTATTTTATCGGCTATTAAATCGTTGTTACTATCATAGTTAGTTTCACTAACTTTTAATTTTCTCGGGCCTATTGCTCGAATGAGTTGGAACAAACAGCAAATATTACCTGACGCGTAAGCTTCCACAGTAGTAGTGGAAATTATCTTGGACCAAAGGAAATTCGGATTTTCGCCATCCAGACCAGTTAGATTAGCCTTTAGAATATTTTCATAATTTTGTCGGAAGGACGGTTGTTCGAATTTGCCTACATTAATTGGGGATTTATTCTTAATTATTTTCCCGGAAAATTTTAGTGCAAATCTACAACGGATAAGTGTATGGTCCGAGTCAACATGTGTTACAAAAAGAACGAAAATCCTGGATGCAACCACCCCATCTATAACTAATTGCTACATTATCTATCTGAGTCCACCGTTGTCTGGGTGCTGGATGACGCCATGTAGCACCACGTCTAACACTACGTCTGAAGTTTGTACTACTTAAATATTGTCTATGTTCAGCGCAGCTATCCAAAAGCCGTTCATCATTATCGTTGCGCGTCGAGCTTAGACTGTATCTTCCACCTAAATGAAATTCTGTGTTCCTTAAGCGACCAACTTGAGCATTCATGTCACCCATAACCAGGACTATATCCGAACTTCGTGCTTTACTTAGTAATTCGAAGTAAAAAGCGTCCTTGCTTTCTTCTGTGCTGCAATCGGTAGGAGCATATGCAGATACATCGAAGAGGCAACGATGATAATGTTTTTTTGCTTTGATTTTAGTAGATGTATTTAAAGGTGCCGCACACAATCGACTATTTAAATTGGTCAATTCAATTAAGAAAGGTTCAGCTCGTGGGCTAAGGGTAATACCAATGCCCCATTTACCTGCTTGAGAGAACTCTGTGCAACCAGATGTTCGAAGCCAATACCGCGTAGATAGGGATGGTGCAACTAGTTCTTTAATACACGTAGGATCCTGTATTCTGGTTTCAGATACGCAACATATGTCGATTTCTAATTTATCCAACGTACGAGCAAGAGATTCTTGCTGTCCAAGTTGTTTTAATGTTCGCACATTAAAAGCGCCTACGTTAAAACCTAATTTAGGTTTAATGAATGATCGTCTACTAGAACCATTTCCGATATTTGGTAACCTGGTATTGGGCTCAATGTTATGATCTAAACCAATCATATTCATAGCATCTAAAAGAGTGTTATTGTTAGATTGAGAAGAGGAAGGGGAAGGAAAGGAGACAGAATCGGAGATAAAGTTGCCTGCAGTAGCCCGATTTCGTTAATCCATTCTGCGCAGCTCAGCAGATAAGGCGACACTTTTCTTACTGCGCGACGGCCGATGCAGTATGTATTCATTGCAAGTTGTACTTGTCATGGTTATATGTGGACTGTGAAAGAACACTAGGTCGCCCATTCCTACTGATGAAAAAACAATACTTTCGGGAGTATAATAAATATAAGCAAAATATTTATTCTTCTATCAATTGAAAATTCATCGCATCCATTGTGTATTGGTGAAACTCAAGGAAGTACGTACGACGTCCATATGTTACCGAGCTTCATTATTCAATTCAACTGATAAATACAGTAAATATCTTACAGTTAAATACTGTTTGCTGAAGAATCATATGTAGTATAGATATTTTAGTGAATCAGTAATAATTAATTAGTTAGGACAGAGGATAAACTAAAGGCAGCATGAACGGAAAGTATAACTCATGCACATCCGTTTCGTGCTTACTGGAGACTCATCAGTAGGAGCCGGTATTACGCCCTTTAACCACTATATATTTGGTAGAAGAATGTGTACCGTCCTATTATTCCACATTCTTCTACCAAATATATAGTGGTTAAAGGGCGTAATACCGGCTCCTACCGATGAGTCGCCAGTAAGCACGAAACGAATGTGCATGAGATTATACTTTCCATTCATGCTGCCTTTGCTTTATCCTTCTGGTCACAACTGAACTAATTTGTTACTAGGTTCGCAAAACCTAATACATACTTACAGTAAATATCTGTTCGTGTCGCATGCGTAAATTGGATTGAAGACATCAATTTCAGGCTTGTATATAAACTATCTCGCAGAAACAAAGGAGGCCTTTTATTGAATGTTACGCGAGGAAATACATCCTACATTATCCAAAGAATTTTCAGCCGGCATCATAACCAGAACGGAGAGTGATCGTGTCAGTGTCTCTGGCCTTCGTCATATGACAAAACATGCAATGATAATTATAGAAATTGGTACATAAAGTTAGAGTAAAGAAGAAAATAATGAAGCATTACTCAGTAATAAAAAGTACTGATGGCCCCCAGTTTCGGGCTTCCACTAGACGACGTAGATAGCTAGCAGCTGCATTGGCCACTTGCGTGGTGCGCTCACGTCTGTGGGCTTCACGCTGGCGAAATTCCATATCGTCAAGAACCCGTTTTTCCCCTTCCGCGTTTTGCTCATCAAACTCATCAGTAGAACCATTGTTGTTGTTTCTTTCACTGGCAGCTAGGAAAACAAGTCGCGCTTCTGCTTCAATATCCGCTGGTAACTGGAGATCATCAACAACGTAAAGGTCATCCTGAAATGTGAATCAAAAGATTAACTGTTTGTATGATAATTATTTTTTGATATGTGACAAGATACATTAATCAAGGTTGCGAACTTTATATAAAAAGCTGACCTATTATGTACAAACATTTTTCAGTATAAACTAAGAATTCTATAGTGTAGAAAAGACAATTGACCCAGTGGGACCAGTTTCGTGCTTATTGTTAACTCATTTAAGGTCTACAACGAATTAACGCATAACTTTACAACCAGCAGTGGTGTTCGTCAATGTTGTCCACTTTCCCCATTTTTGTTTAATTTTGTAATCGATGCTATTATGAACAACACTCTCCTACACATTCAGGAGGCTTGAGTTGAAGTCCTCCCGGGCGATAAACTTAGTCGATCTTGACTATGCGGACGATATCGTATTATTATTCGACAATCGGGATGCTGCCCAGGCCACCTTATATAGATTAACAGACGTTCCGTCTTTCGGTATGAAATTCTGACTCTCTAAATGTAAGATACTGTTACAGGATCACCCACCACTCACTCCATCGTTGCTACTGCAGAATGAATATCTAGACATAGTCGAAAGGTTTACATATCTTGGGAGTTCTATCCCACGAGGTAAAAATACGGATCGCGAAAGCTGGAGTAGCTTTTTATAACCTTCGCCATTTATGGAAAAACGCGAATATTTCACTTTGCCTTAAAGGTCGTGTTTACAATGCATCTGTACGCGCAGTCTTACTATACGCTAGTAAAACTTGGCCTCTTAGAGTTGTTGATTTGAGACGCTTATAGGCATTCGATCGTTGTTTGAGACACATAGCACATGTTTGTTATCAACAACGAATAATTAACGTTAAAATCCGTAGAATTATTTTTAGATCTGACATTAAGAGCTCGTCGTTAGAAAAGCAAACAAGGCTCCATCAACTTCGTTGGCTCGGTCACGTTTTGCGTATGCCCTCATTTCGATTGTCCAGTAGAACTCTGTTCTCTCATCCACCACCAAATTGGCGTAAGAAACAAGGTGGGCAGATTTTGACATGGCAGAAACAATTGAAGTCACTTACTCGTCTGCCAGGATGGGGTCCTCGTGCGCATCACAGTTCTTGGTTAGAAACCCTTAGCGATATGGCATCGAATCGAGCTCAGTGGCGATCTTGTTGTAGATGTCTTGTAGAATCATCTTCGTAACTTTCTTTTCTTAGTAGGGCAAAGTTAGTTGCGAGGCTTGGTTTGTTTATGACGTCCGAATGCTAACTTGGCCATAACAGTGTAGTGGACAGGTTCAGTTTGCCTCATTTCTGTGAGTTATCCTGATAAATTTACTCATAGTAGCAAGGAAATCCTTCTCCCTATGCCTCTCTCTCTCTCTCATAAATCTCAATAATAATTTGTCTAAATTCAATTATACGCTTTTTTCACTCCTTATGGTTATATGGCAGTGAACTATTAGTCACTTTTGACTTGTGTTTGGCTGGACATGATGATGATTTTAACTCATAACGTACTGTCCAGAATTTGTCCATTTCATTTGCATACTATACAGTATATTTATTACATATATATTTTTTAAAATTATATATATATATATATATATATACATATATATATATATACATATATATATATATATATATATATATATATATATATATGTTTATTATATAAATAAATAAATAAAGTAAAATCAAGCTGTGTGTGTGATGTAACACACTAAATGCAGCACAGAAAACGCTTGTGTTTTATGCAGTAACAATTAATTGCCTTTTAAGCAAATTATAAATAATCCATTGTCTATATTTCTTATTGACTAACGCCTTAAAGGAACACTGAAAACACACTAAGGACAACTATTCTAAAGCATAAAATTCCACTTAATTGATAGTTCGTGCAATAAAACAAAAAAGCCTTGTCCTAGATGAATTAATTAAATAACCATAATGAATAATGTTCCTAACTTAACAAAAGGACAACGATTAAATTGTAATGTTACTCTAAAATATATTTCTATAAAGGTAGACTAGATGTTAATATTGTTTAAGTAAAGCGTAGCCTGATTTAAAATACACCCTCTAGGTTCGTTTAATAAAGAGTACAGACGTATGAACACAGTTTAATTAACAAGCAGTAGAACTTACATAATGTTAAATAATGAACACGTATGAGCATGATTAATTTCAAGAGAATGAGATTAATTATCTATTAGCATGTGTACTAATATATCGCACAATGAAAGGAACATAGTAATTAATATTGAACATTTGAATTATACAGCAACACAAATGAAGCAAAAGCAATTCAGCAAATAGACCAGTTTCGTAATCGAGGATAGGTTAATTGTAGATAAATAGGCCGATTAACTTCGTGAATAATTGACGTTCGAATATTCCGTTGTTCACTCCGTGTTTAACTTTTGAGCGTTGATAAATCGCATTGAATAACCAATTAGTTCTTTAAATTTGCTTATTTATGTATAGATAGATTGGCTTTCGCTAGACCTACTTTTGTTAGCTATTGAACGAAAAATGTAACTCTTCAATTACCTTCTATCATATAACCTAGCTCATTAGTTGCTCCAATGTGTCCCCGGTTTACAACACGACGCTCGTAGTTACATAATGTTTGTTGCAAAGAGCTAATATACATTTAATTGAATATTATGTGCTGGGCACCTAGTAACAAATTAGTTGAAATCTGACTAGAAACATAAACCAAAATCAGTATGAACAAAGGATAAACCTTCAGGTTTACTGGCCGGTAGGAGCCGGTATAACGCCCTATATCCACTATATATTTGAGTGAGGAATGTGGGACAATTGAACGTTACAATCCCCTACAAGAAAATGTATACCAGCAGTATTGGAGCTAACTACATAGTTTTCGACAATGCGACTTGAAAGCAAACTCAGAAGATATTATATATATATATATATATATATATATATATGTTGGCAATATAAACTAAATAACGCATAAGATGTTTAATGCTATTTATCAAGACCGAACTTGCACTTATTGGGCATTCATCAAGAACATGTCAGAAATGTCACAAACGTGGCACAGTTGCTTCCGAGTTTAACAACTGAGCTGTTGTGATACCCAAGCCACGTATTCGATGCAATTTTCAGTTGTATATCAACTTATTATAAACAAAGGTTGCGATCTTGGTATAAGCACCTTACCCATTAATTAATTACATTTGTCAGTATAAACTATGAATAGTATAGTGTAGAAAAGGCAATTCATCCAGTAGACCCGTTTCGTTGTTATTGGGGGCTCATCATGTACTAGCCAGAAATTGCCGCGGACAGGTCTCGAACCTGGGCACATCTGCTTCGGAATCTTGTGCTCTAACCATTGAGCCACCCTGCCGCACACTATACTACACACAATTTTCAGTTATGTACTAACTAATGAAGTAAATACAAATCCCATTGTATTTATCCAGTCGTCGAACATAGAAAAACTACCGTCAGTCCCGCGAACTGATGCTTTTCGATCTTGGTGTTAGCTTTAAGCTCGCAAACGTTATTTAAATAATTTTTGAAACCCTTCTTAGGATTAAACGAACGTTGGTTGCGCGGGGTGGCTCAGTGCTTAGAGCACCAGATTCAGAAGCAGACGCGCCCAGGTTTGAGGCCTGTCCGCGGCAATCTCTTGCCAGTACATGATGAGTTCCCAATAAGGGCGAAACCGATCTACTGGATGAATTGCCTATTCTACAATATCCGATTCTTAGTTTATACTGACATATGTAAGTAATTAATGGGTGAGGTGCTTGTATCAAGATCGCAACCTTGATTATAATAATTGTTATCACCGCCCGCGCAACCAATGCTCCTTTAATTGTATATCAACTTCTACGTGAGACAGCCCTTCATGCTAGTATAACCCATTTGGCATTGCTTTCAAACTAAGGTTGAAGCTGGCCATTCCGAATCTGTCATTATATAACAGACATTATACCACCTTGGGAAGTAACACTTAATTGAATATTTATATAATTAAACAATCAATGCATGAGATACCAAATGACATTTATGAAATAGACCGAATTTATCCTTACTGAACACTCATAAAGTAAATGTGTGAAATAACGAGACCGGGGCTTGAAATGAGGCACATTTGCACCAATTTACGACTTATCCGCTGTGTTACCCAAGCAACACACTGCCCACAATTTTCAGTTATAAATCAACTTATGCACGCGAGTCAAACTTTCCTGCTAGTAGAGCCTAATTGGCATGGTTTTCGAACTGACCACCCACAGTCTGTCATTATAGAACACGCACCATACTCCAATTGGTGATGCATGTTTACCATGTATTCTTGTCCAGTGCAACAATAACGATGTTACCATCAGTCCACAACATCTGAGATACACCTATGCCAGGTTATATGCCGTTTGAACCAACCCCAACTTAACCACCATAGCCCACTGCAACCTACCACGATCGCCCTGATAGGATATTTCTGCTCTATTAGTGATACAACGCCAGTCCTGAGAAAGGTTGAAAAGAAAAAACGACGCTGTAAAACACTGGAACACACCAAAATCACCTAACTGTCGTAGATTATGGGCCTTTGCGTCAAACAACTTAGGACAACTTAAATAAAATAAAAACACGCTAAAAATTAAAATAACTATTTTCAATTACACAAAAATCATCAGCTTTAGGCGAAACAGTTGTGCGTTTTATTAACATGTGTGGCTTTATAGCTAATATGTAGCCAGATAATGTGTTCCGTTCAACACATGTTGCATGCAATATGAACATCATCAGCACAGAAAACCATACAACTGCCTTTAATAATTAATGCTTCACCTTCATACAACCATTAGAAAATTTTGAAAAGATGAAAATCAATAAATAATAATAATAATAATAATAATAATAATAAATGTAATTTTAAAATAAGAAATGGTAATAACTCTTCAACGCTTTCGACGTGGTTGCGCAGTGCGATCAGCATACTCTGAAGTATTCATGGTTTTCTTTCGTTGGTACTAGATACGCACAATTTCGCAACGATCCGAATGATCCCCATTTCCAGATACAACGGCGAGCTCGTCTTCATGGGGACTGGATGCTGATTCGTCCCTAGCCTCTTCGATGATCGTACCTCATTTTCAGTGATTAGTATGAATGATGTTGAAGAAATCGTAGGAAAGGGAGGAATCAGCAACCAGCCACTACGAAGACGAACACGATGCGTACTTGGAAATGGAGATTAACTGCGAGACTGATAGCGCAAATCTACTACGCACGAAAGAAAACCGTGGATACTCTAGGAGTAATTATAATGACAGAATTAATAAATATTACTCAAAAGTATTAAAGAAAAGTGATTTATGAAGCGAAAGATCAAGTACAAATGGAGCCCAAAGAAATAAGGCAAAGTAGACCTTTACAAAGCACCATTAGGAGCAAGTCGTCTATTAAACATGCTGACATTGGCAATACAGCTTCATTTAGGTTTACACCGAAGCGCTTTCTAAACGCATACAAACCCCGAAAAATCCAACCACCAAGGGAAACAAATGTTTAGTAGATTATTCAACTTAAAATCTACAATACGATTGCTACTGAGCTCGATTCGATGTCGTATCGTGCAGAATTATTCAGCTATTAACTATGACGCGCACGTGGAAGCATTCTGATAGACGAAAATACTCTCTCTCTCTCTCTCTATATATATATAGTATATATATATATATATATATATATATATATATATATATATATATATATACTCACTCATTGTAGTTGACAGTGAGGATAATGCCCTACTGTGCAAACGAATTGAAAGCATGCGTAAAATGACTGGCATCGCTGTTGATGACGCCTTTTTTGTTTGACTACATTGAAACATTTTTTGTGTTCTCCAAATTACGTCTATGGATGCTAGTTGTCCAAATCATTGCTAGTAACCAATATGAGCCATACTTCTGAAACATTTCGAGTCGAATGCCTGTAAGCGAATAAGAACTTCCATTCCAAAAGGCAAAGTTTCACTAATGTGATACAAAACCTGAACGTACATATCCACTGTACACATGAACTTTAAGGCCGAATGAGTTACTCGTATTTATTAAGTACATAACGAAGGTTGAAGTAAGCCAGTCTAGCTTTCGCGACTTTCGTATTTACCGCACCCCTCATATTGTCTGTGTTACTGATACAAATACCAATAAATTTACACTTTTCATCCATTTCCAGATCTTCATTATGAAACCGTAAATTTAGTGATGTATGATCATGTAAAAGCATCGTACATACAGAGGGTGTGAACTTCATACCGTGAGACGGAACGACAAACGCTAATCTATTTAAGGAGGCATAATCAGAATTTTATTTTCCAATAATAGTACAATAACATCTGTACAGTCCAGATTGAATAATCTAACACCAATGAGAACACAGACTCCTGCATCCATAATGTATGGAAGAGCGTTGTTCATAATAACATTTATTAAAAAGTTAAACAATAAAGGAGGAATGTTGACCTCGTTTAGGGGCACCTCTGCTAGTAGTAAAGTAATGCGATAATTCACTGTATACCATGGCGCGACTAAAAGTGCTTCTGTAGAGAGCGCGTATAATATTTACACATTCAGTGAGCATACTAACTTTCAATAAAATATCGAAAAGAACGTCGCGATCCACTGAGTCAAATGCACCATTTCAGTCTAGAAAACCGGTTAATGTGGGACGGCGATATACACGCACTGTTCAAGTACTTAATTTAAGGTAAAAAAATTATCTGAAGAACTTTATTCTGGCCCAAATCAGGCATGCTATTCCCTTGTATATGATTCGCGCGAAGCGCCGAGATGACGTATGATGATCGAGGCTAATGACCTAAGCACTACTAGAGTCAAGCATACGCCACGATTGTTATCGCGTGAACTACGATGGTCTTTGTTAAAGATAGATATGAATATCGACTCACTCCAAGCAACCGGTACAGTCTCTATGTTTCATGTAGTAAGAAAAAGGTTAATCGGCGTCACAAAACAATATCGTAAGCAGATCATCATGACCTGCAGCTTTATGTGGTTTAAGAGATAAGGTTTCTTCCTTATTTATAAATTTAATAGTTTAATGCAATGGACACATAAAGCCAACTGCATGAGTACAGCCGCTGCTACAGAAGATACTCTAACGAACAATAATTTTAAAAAATAGGACATTTACTGTACCATCATTGGAACTTTAATAACTTATGAGTGGATGGCAGGACAGCTGATAAGGCTCCCGCCAGTGGCACGCTGAGCATCAGCCAATTTCGTTACCACTATGCCACTTAACGATATTGACCAGTGTCATTTAAAATATTTTTTATCAATTTGTCTTTAAATGCCTAAGCTTGTTGAAGAGAAATGATGGTTGGCAGAGAGAAAGGGAGATAGTTTATGCTAATCTTTATGGCAATAAACTTCTTCTGAAGTCAATAGTTTACACAGCATTATTGTTTGTTTACTTTCACTAATTTCTGCGTTCTTTTCATAAAATCATGTAATCAGTCGATACACGAGATGGGCACAATTTTAAAGCAAATGAAATATCAACAGGGTCTTTTCTACACCATAAAAATCTTAGTTTATACTGGCAAATGTAATTAATTAATGGGTTAGGTGTTTATATAACGATCGTAACCTTGATTATATTAATTTTAATCAGAGCCTACGCAATCAATGTTTCCCTAAATTTATAGAAGCAAACCGACAAAAACCTTCAAAATAGAAATAATAAAAATTTTCGTGGTGACAAGTTTAGAGCCCCCAAAAGCTTGATTGATAGAATCTGCTATTTGATATATATTCTGGAAACAATAGTGAAAAAATTATGTAACTCACCACAGTACGATAATGTGCTTGCCAGTAGATATTTTTGTGTATCAGATCAATACGTGGAAATGTAGCAAATATATCCGGGTGCAAATAAGCCAGACCCGTAGGCAAGTCGGTGGCCAAACGTTGATTCAAATGTGGACTGCCGTCTGCACAGAATTGATTTCAACGATTGATAGAATTGATGACGAACCGTCGACCTTCCGTTGCCTGCTGACCTAACATATGAGCTGGTTTAAACCCAACTGAAAAGTCCCCCAATGAACCATCACCTTTAGCCACCTGTTGCAAACCCGTTAATTCTGGAACACCTTTTGCAATGTCAGGCTCTATCTCAGGCTTACTACCAGTAAATGAGCTGTAATTTCGAGTCAATAATGATGAATTTACACAAAACTGGTCTTCTTTCTTTATCCAAAATACAGAAGTGAATAGTTGATTACATGCCCGGACAGTATATCGAGACAGATTCAAAATGTTAGTTATTGACATAACTAGGGTGATGTCCTTTTACTTTAGAAATATTCTTGTCTGGATAACTAGATGAATCCCTTCAAATTTCTTTCAAAACAATCAAAGAGAAAATTAAAGAAAGCGCGAAATATTTTAATCAAATCCGTTAATTAAAATACATAAATTACAATATATAGTTCCACTACCATGTGCAAAGGTGAAAAGAAATTTTATTCTATACAAAAGCCGTTTCTTTCATATTTGCGCCTCAAATATCTCCAAATAAATACGTATATTAACTGGTGAAACAGCAGAAAATTAAAAAGGAAAGCGGCTTCAAAGTGGAGGAGCTTACAAAGGCCGATCGTCCAGTAGGTCAATAGCCAGAGTAGAAAAATTAGAATAAAAACCTTCGTCAAACCAAACGGTTAACACAATTGAACAATACATCATTTAAACCTCGCGCATATGTTCTCCCTACATGGTATTTAAGATAATTGCAAAATGTAATAGCAGAACTGAGTTAGCTACACATGATGTTCTTTAGACAAACTACAGCCTGATTAATGCGAGCAGAAAAAGCAAGTACGGGCACTGGGCCTGAACTGGATGTGATGCAGACAAATCAATGATCGCATCCCTATTCCACGTACAATTCTGTTTTTACTTTCTGTCTGTCTTGCCTTTCAATATCTATATGGTAATTTGAAAACACTTAAGAAAATGAAGAAGAATAGTTCTTAAATAAGATAAAATTATTTCATCTTTAGAAACAGGAATGACGCTGAATTTTATTAAAAGTTACATTCCAAAAAAGGATAAATTAAAAGATCATTAGTTTCAGAGGATGGTGATAACAATTATCTATATTGTGAAGCACATATTCCGAAGTAGATTTACTCCGATTTGAGTCCTATCTGCGATAAATTCTGGACAGTACGTGAAGAGTTTCCAATAAGGACGAAGCCGGTCTAATAGATGAATTGCATTATTTACGTTATACAATTATTATATATATATATATATATATATATATATATATATATATCCCATCCCGTTGTACAGCACTATCCGCCTCAATCACTGCAAAGTTGACTTCCGCTGACGATGGAACTCATGCCGTAGATAAAACCAATGTGGATCATCAATGGAATAACTTGAAACTCTCTACTCAGCAAGCTGCGCTAGAAACGCTCGGAACCATCAAAAGTCACTATAAAGACTGGATCTCTGAACGCACGATACGGGCGTCACAAAAAGCAAGAGATGCCCGGATGAATAACGCGCCTAATTATCGCCACCTGAGACGTGAAACCACGAGGTCTGCTCGGGCTGACCGTAAGAAGTACTGGGATGAAATGGCTTCCGCCATGGAATCGGCTGCAAACGTCGGTGATTTCGGGGGTCTCTTCCGTCTTATACGTAAAGCATCCGGTAAGCGCAATGTAGAGACAATTCTACGCAGCGCAACAGGAGACTTGATTTCTGATGTCAATGGCAAAATCGCAAGATGGGTTGAACATTTTTCGCAGTTATTGAACCGACCATACAGTGGCCGCTCTCCACCGCAACCACCTACAACATCTACACCCAGCTACGACGTGGACTGCTCTTCCCCAACTGAGGCTGAGATCGCTACGACCATCAAGCGCATGAAGAACAAGAAATCCCCCGGTGAAGATGGAATACCTGCGGAGATCTACAAGGCCTGTATAGGCACACCACTGCCATCAATCCATCGACTGTTCTCTTCTATCTGGGAACAGGAAGCATGCCCGTCAGACTTCGGAATGTCAATCCTGCTACCGTTTCCCAAAAAGGGTGATAGATCAAGGTGCGAAAACTACCGTGGTATCAGTCTTCTCAACACCGCATCCAAGCTGTTGGCGTCGATTCTATTGAACCGCTTCTGTAATGAGCGGCATGCCCGTACCCGTCACAATCAGGGTGGGTTCCGCCCAGGCAAAGGCTATGTTGATCAGATCTTTACATTACGGCGAGTTTTGGAACATCGCAACGAATTTCAACAACCAACCGTCGCTTGTTTTATTGATTTCCGAGCTGCTTTTGACTCTGTTGATCGCGACTCCCTATGGAACATCATGCTGCTCGACGGAATGCCCATAAAACTCGTCAATCTGATCAAGGCCTACTATGCAGCCACCAAAGCCAGAGTACGTGTTTACGGAGAAGAATCGGATGAATTCAGTCTGCGCACTGGGGTTCGACAAGGATGTCTCTTGTCACCCATATTGTTCAATTATGCGGTTTACTGGATTCTGAGCAACGCGCTAACTGGGTTCCGAGGCGTTCAAGTATCAAATAACCTATGGCTAACGGATGTTGATTACGCAGACGATGTTGTTCTCCTTGCTGACAGCTTTGGGAGCATGCAAACCGTTTTGGATCAAGTGGCCCAGTTTTCATCAGCCGTTGGTCTGGAAATCAATGCCGACAAAACGAAAGCCTTCGCCATCGGTGTATCTTCATCTGATGAGCAGCTCACGGTGTACGACAGCCCAATCGAAACAGTCGACGATCTTACGTACCTTGGCTCAAAAATACTTCCAACTGGTCAAGCAAAGAATGAAGTCCGAAGACGCATCGACCGTGCCAGACTTGCTTTCTTACAATTGAAGAACTCACTTTGGAGAAGAAGTGAAATCAGCCTCAAAACGAAAATCCGAGTCTACCAGGTTACTGTTCGCCCTGTGCTACTGTAAGGCTGTGAGACTTGGCCATTACGTTCTGAGGACTCCAAAAAGCTTGAAGTGTTCGACCATTGGGGCCTTAGGTACATCACAAAGACAAAATGGATGGACCGGGTGTCGAACGCATCTGTTCGTCACCAATGCGGGGACATGATGCAACCATCCGTCTGGATCCAACATCGTCGACTTCAATGGTTCGGGCACGTACTACGCAAACCCGAAGACGAAATGGTACGGCAGGTGATGAACCAAGGTCAATGTGCAAACTGGCGCCGCCGCCGAGGCGGACAACTGAAGACATGGCTTGCAACAATCAAATCGGACATGGAACTCCTAGGTTTACGCAATGTTTATGGTCCGCGTCATTGGGAGCGTCATTGGCCCTCTTTATGTTCCGAAATGGCTGCCAACCGCCCGGCATGGAGAGGCTTAATTCGGGATATCAATGGAGCCGGCTTATCCTCTAAAAGGAGTCAGCCGCAGTAAAGTAATATATATATATATATATATATATATATATATATATATATATATATATATACGTTTATATTACGAACATAAATCAAAAATGACATTTAAACAATATCTGAGTAATTAAATAAAGCAAAATAACTTTTTTCAATAGGATGTCAATCTACAAAAAACAATTATTTTAAGGTGGAAATTAATAAAACATAACAGATATTGAATTAGCGATTTTGCTCCATATTTAAAAAAATGATTTATTGAAGAAACAAATTCTCGTAAAGAATAAAGTTCGAATGGAGACAATAATATATAATATACAAAGAATAACGTTCATAGACATCATTTTATTCTATTTCATAGAGGAAGAATGGTAACGCTAAGGCAGAAATAAAGTGTTTTCGAATAAGCAGCACTATACATAGGTATTATTTATCAACTAACGCTAGATAAAGAGCGATGTTTCGCAACATTTATTCAATTGCCACACCTAGTAAACTCCATTGTGTTCATTTAAGGACGTATACGAAACACAAAATATAGGTATACGCCCCGCCAAACCTGTCTGCCTAAATACTAGTGACTTAAGGTAAAAGGGAGAATGTCCGACACAGCTTTTCTGTGATTTTGTTTTTCATAATAGTTCATGGTACGACGGTGTCAACCATGTCTCGATGGTCGATCGTACATGGGCTAACGGGGCTATGGCGGTGGTGTCACCAGGGCGTGGTGGATTTCCGACCGGCAACCGGATCTCCTATAAAATACCACATGAGCCCGACGACGGCACCATGACTCGGCGTGTGTTCCCGCCACAAAGGGTTCAACAGCCACAGGATTACATGGACTCCTGGACAGTACCCCGTACTTCCGAATGGCGAATGAGCTCTCAACAGTCACCGGCAACCATGCAACTTACTGCTGCCTTGCAGACTGCGCTTGGATGTGCAAAGGCTAGAGGTGCGTCCTCGATCAAAAAGCCGGGTGGTGAGGGGACACCACTTGTACCAAATTCCCAAGAAACTCCATGAATATCAATGGAGCCGGCTTATCCTCCAAAAGGAGTCAGCCGCAGTAAACGTAAACGTAATAGTTCAGGGGAATTTATAGCAGCATCAAAATTGATATTCAATCGTATTTGCTTAAACATGAATATTTGTTTGATCTCGGTTCTACCGAAAAATATCATTTTGATCATTATACACATTGGCCATCTTAAAGTGTCCACATCCACATACGAGTGTCTTTTACAATTGTTCGCTCGTCACGTCAAATATAAATATGCAACAAAACAAGTGAAAAATATTAGAGGAAACTTGCTCTTGCACAACGCTGTCATCATATAATTTTCTACCGCAATTAATCATTGCTGCAAAATTGATAGCGCTTGTAGGTCGGTAAATCCTGATTCCATTACATTTCCATGTGCACAGTCTGTCTGTTTCTGTGATTGATGATTTCCCACTGGTCTCGTCACTCCTAAGACATACACAAGTGTAATATTCCTCTAAAATACTGTAGTATCAAGTTTTGCCGAATTACATTCGACATTTCGGAGCGCTCTTTCTCGTTCCATCATCAGAACATTAACAAAATACTTATAGAAAAAATAAATTGTGTCAAATGCTGTATCATCATTCGAGACAGATCTATTCATAACTATTTTACTGACAAAAGTTCTTTTTATGCCTAAATATCACAGGAATACACAAAAATACCCCTACCACACACAAAAAGCACACCCATTCACGCACAAACACCTATACACGCATATACGTAAGCGAACTCATATTAATTGACATATATAAAATGAATATAAGCAAATTGTGTTGAACAACATACACGCCTATCCGTGCCGTCACAATTTTCTAATGACTTTTGCAGACGCAGCAAAGAATTATCCAAACTTTCTTATTCAATTCACTGTAGTAATACTCAATTCGCGTTTTACCTAATTTCATCCTGTGTGCAATAGGTTATGTGGAGAGTGATATTAATAAAACGATCGAAAGAAAACAGCATTACTGAAATGTTGCGAGATAGAAGTAATTAGATTAGAACTGAAACCAAGAACTCGTACGATGACTCAATTGATGTCGATAGGCCAAATAAATATTTAACCGCCCTCCATATATATATATAATTCATATCTAAATAAGCATATAAACAACCATGTCGCCATAGAAATTCCGGCTTGACGACCGGCGGGCTCAAGCTAGTCGACCCGGGATTGGTAACATGAACCTTGCCGGGCCATAAAGGGACAGCCATCATCCCGTTTCATGTGAAGCCTCGAGTTTGGTCTAACTGCACTGTAACTTTTTGTTAAATGTGTAGTGACGGAATGAGAACAAGCGTTCCAGACGTGAGGGGCAAGTTTCGGCTGCTGAAGGAAACTCTGGCCATCTGGGCAGATAGGCTCATCAGCGGTTGCAGACTATCTAGGAGAAGGAAAACTCAGAATAAAAACCATCACTAGGAATGGGCGACCTAGTGTTCTTTTACAGTCCACATATAACCATGACAAGTACAACTTACAATAATTACATACTGCATCGGCCGTCGCGCAATATAAAAAGGGTCGCCTTATCTGCTGAGCCCTGCAGGGTGGATAAGCGAAAACAGGCTACTGCAGGCAACTCCAACTCTATATTCGATTCTGCGTCCTTTCCTTCCCTTTCCTCTTCTCAATCTTACAATAACACTCTTTTAGATACTATAAATATGGTTGGTTTAGATCATAACACTGAGCCCAATACTAGGTTGCCAAATATCGAAAATGGTTCTTGTAGACGATCATTCATTAAACCTAAGTTAGGTTTTAACGTAGGCGCTTTTAATGTGCGAACATTAAAACAACTTGCACAGCAAGAATCTATTGCTCGTACGTTGGATAAATTAGAAATCGACATATGTTGCGTATCTGAAACCAGAATACAGGATCCTACGTGTATTACAGAACTAGTTGCACCATCCCTATCTACGCGTTATTGGCTTCGAACATCTGGTTCCACAGAGTCCTCTCAAGCCGGTAAATGGGGCGTTGGTATTGCCCTTAGCGCGCGAGCTGAAGCTTGCTTAATTGAATGGATCCCTTTAAATAGTCGATTGTGTGCGGCACGTTTAAATACATCTACTATAATCAAAGCAAAAAACCATTATCATCGTTGCCTCTTCGATGTATCTGCATATGCTCCTACCGATTGCAGCACAGAAGGAAGCAAGGACGCTTTTTACTTCGAATTACTAAGTAAAGCACGAAGTTCGGATATTGTCCTGGTTATGGGTGACATGAATGCTCAAGTTGGTCGCTTAAGGAACACAGAATTTCATTTAGGTGGAAGATACACTCTAAGCTCGACTCGCAATGATAATGGTGAACGGCTTTTGGATAGCTGCGCTAAACATAGACACTATTTGAGTAGTACAAACTTCAGACGTAGTGTTAGACGTTGTGCTACATGGCGTCATCCAGCACCCGGACAACGGTGGACTCAAATAGATCATGTAGCAATTAGTTATAGATGGCGTAGTTGCATCCGGGATTGTCGCTCTTTTTTTGAACACTTATGTCGACTCGGACCATGCACTTATCCGTTGTAGATTTGCTCTAAAATTTTCCGGGAAAATAATTAAGAATAAACGCCAAATTGATGTAGGCAAATTCGAACAACCGTCCATCCGACAAAACTAAGAAAATATTCAAAAGTCTAATCTAACTGGTCTGAATAGCGAAAATCCGAATATACTTTGGTCCAAGATAAGTTCCACTATGCACAATGCAGGTACTACTGTATGTGGCATAGCAGGCCCCCGTAGAAATAATCACTGGCACTCTGTAAAATCTATGGAGATACTCGAAATAAGGCGCCAAATTCCACCTGGCTCGACTCATAATAATACCCGTCGCAATATAAGACGCCAACTTAAGCGCAGTCTAATAGATGATCTCGAAAACTTTTGGAGCATAAAGGCTGAAGAAATGGAAATAGCTTTCGCGTCAGGTAACACTCGCTGTTTGTTTCAACTTATACGCACAACAGGTCCGAGAAAGTTAAAAGTTAGCGAAAATATAAATAATAGTAACAACGAATTAATAACCGATAAAATAAGTCGTCTTGACAGGTGGGCTGAACACTTTAGAGATCAATTTTCTTGGCCACCCGCGTCAGTTCCGCTTCCCGAAAGCATGTCTGCATCAACAGTGTGGAATATTAGTCCCGAAGAACCATCCGAGTTAGAAGTACGCGATGCAATCCTATCTCTTAAGCGCTGCAAAGCCGCCGGTCCCGATGATCTGCTTCCGGGATTGTTTAAGGATGGTGGCGATATAATTTCAGGAGCGTTGACCAAACTTTTTCATACTATATGGAATGAGGAAACCGTACCACTTGACTGGAATGAGTCGACCATCATTCCCATCTTCAAAAAAGGCAATCGTAATTCGTGCGATAACCATCGTGGTATAAGTTTGACTCCGGTCGTATCAAGGTTATTTGCTTCGATTATCCTACGTCGTCTTAGCGCTTCACGTGAATCACAAAGAAGAGAAGAACAGGCCGGATTCCGCGCAGGACGAGGTTGTATAGATAATATTTTTACGTTAAGGCAATTTCTCGAACAGAGACATTTATATCACCGTCCCACAATAGTCGTCTTTCTAGACTTCAAGGGTGCATTTGATTCGGTGGATCGCAATGTTTTATTCCATATCTTGTCGAAAAGCGGTGTGCCCACAAATTTGTTAATATTATACGAGCTCTCTACACAAATACTTCTGGTCGCGTTAAGGTTTACAATGAATTAACGCATAACTTTACAACCAGCAGTGGTGTTCGTCAAGGTTTTCCACTTTCCCCATTTTTGTTTAATTTTGTAATCGATGCTATTATGAACAACACTCTCTCACACATTCAGGACGCTGGAGTTGAAGTTCTCCCGGGAGATAAACTAGTCGATCTTGACTATGCGGACGATATCGTACTATTATTCGACAATCAGCATGCCACCCAGACCACCTTAAATAGATTAGCAAACGTTGTTCCGTCTTTCGGTATGAAATTCGCACCCTCTAAACGTAAGATACTGCTACAGGACCACCCACCACTCACTCCAATGTTGCGACTGCAGAATGAAGATCTTGACATAGCCGACAGGTTTACATATCTTGGGAGCAATGTCCGACGAGGTGAGAATACGGATCGCGAAAGCTAGAGTAGCTTTCTCGAAACTTCGTCATTTATGGAGAAACGCGAATATTTCACTTTGCCTTAAAGGTCGTGTTTACAATGCATCTGTATGCGCAGTCTTACTATACGCTAGTGAAACTTGGCCTCTTAGAGTTGATGATCTGAGACGCTTACAGGCATTCGATCATCGTTGTTTGAGAAGTATAGCACATGTTGGTTACCAACAACGAATAAATAACGTTGACAACCGTAGACGTATTTTTGGATCTGACAATAAGTGCTCGTCTTTAGAAAAGCAAATAAGGCTCCATCAACTTCGTTGGCTCGGTCACGTTTTGCGTATGCCCTCATTCCGATTGCCCAATAGAGCTCTGTTCTCTCATCCAGCACCAAATTGGCGTAAGAAACAAGGTGGGCAGATTTTGACATGGCAGAAACAATTAAAGTCACTTACATCCAAATTGGGTAGTATAGGATCCACTCGTCTGCCGGGATGGGGTCCTCGTGCACATCACAGTTCTTGGTTAGAAACCCTTAGCGATATGGCAGCGAATCGAGCTCAGTGGCGATCTTGTTGCAGATGTATAGTAGAATCATCTTCGTAACTTTCTTTTCTTAGTAGGGCAAAGTTAGCTGCGAGGTTCGGTTTGTTTATGACGTGATACGGTGAAATCCGCAAGGAAGCTGTGTTGCTGATGTCGCCTTGCTCAAATGCTAACTTGGCCATAATGGTGTTGTGGAGAGGTTTAGTTTGCCTCATTTCTGTAAGTTATCCTGATAACTAGTAGCAAGGTTTTCCTTCTCTCTCTACCCCTCTCCCTCTCTCGTAAATCTCAATAATAATTTATCTAAATTCACTTCTACTTTTTTTCACTCCTTATGGTTATATGGCAGTGAAACATTAGTCAATTGACTTTTGTGTGGCTGGAAGTGATGATGATGATGGGTGCATATAGATTACAAGGTATATAATATATCATCCAAATCCACATTTCTTTATACTCAAAACATATATACATATGCATCTATTTAAAACGTGAACAAAACAAATATTTATGAGTATATAAATATACATATTAGAAACAATTTGGGTTCCTTCAACTTTAAGTTTATACGTTTCACCATTAAGAGAAAACTATCGTTTAAACGGCTTGGTTTGTACTTATGAATAGCTAATCGCATAAACATTACTGACGTTTCACTAGATACGCGAACGTCATTTATGTGGTGTATATCTGTGAAAAATTTAGTTAAAAAATTAAATGACCTTAAAAGTTTATAAAAATAAACCCTAATGATTTCTTATTCTTATCATATGAAATCACATAATTAAGAGAAACCAGTGGTTAGGGAGAAGAAAAAGTAATATAAAATCACCGGCCCAAAAAAAGATTTCAAGGTAAATGATAAAAAGTTAGTGAAAATACTAAACTTAAATAAGATTTGAAATTAAAATAAATGAAGGTCTTATGCGAAATTTAATGAGATTGCCCACTGAAAAATGTTTCACAGTAATAATGTAAAGAAAGGTGATTTATAACATAAAAGTTAATTGATAAGATAATCATAAAAGATCGGAGTTATTAAATACCATATGAAAAAAATAACAGACAAAGTTGTTAAGATTGGTACTGCGAATAGTTCTAATATGTTCTGCGGTTGGTTATATTGGTGGTTATTTCAAGCTCGCAAATTTGATTTAAAGAATTGTTGTCACTACCTGCAAAATCAATGATTGCTTGATTATATAAATCTTCAATACGATTCTACCTCCCCAGATAACGTGTTGTTTATTGTATAATGAAAGATTCGGTGTACCTAGTTCGAGCTTTGAGTCTAAAGAGAAGCTGCATAGGTTCAACCTGAAGGAAAGGCCAGCCAAAAAACATGTTAGAATATAACTGAAAACTGTGTGTAGAATACGGCTAGGTGCCCCAGTGGTTATAGAAACAGATTCCGAAGCAGACGTGCCCAAGTTCGATCCCTATCCACGGCAAATTTTTGGACAGTAATTGAAAAATTCGCAATTTGGATAAAAACCAGCCTACTGAATAAATAGCATTTATACCTTATATAATTTTAGTTTATATATATATATATATATATATATAATGGGATTGCTTATATGAAATTTGCAACATTGATTTTAAGAATTGTTTCACCGTCCAGACAATCAATGATTGTTTAAGAGTGATAAGATATCAAACTCATTATCCCTTCGCCTAGTTTACACTTACAATGTTTACATCAAAAAATTCTTAGTACTAAACTACGTACAGTGAAATAAATTCATTGAAGAACTCGGAGTAAAATACCACGTGGACGTCAATATGAACACCATTGCTTCACTTGATATCACACAATTTTTCTAATTTTTATTTAACACTCAACGTGCTCAGATTTCCTTGCATTACTTAGTAATAACCAACACTATTCGTGCTCGTTATTAATTAGTTTACGCTTGTTAAAGCTATCCAATGAGTGAAATAACTCTGAAAAATCGACCGAATTTAAATTTCAGTTAGCATTTCAACGCCAACATACGTTTTTCGGATTTCCTTTCACCATCTGCTCATGCTTTCTTTACTAACATAATTTAAAATTGCTTGTCTCTGAAGTCATACACCCTTTTCATTTGTCAGATCAAAGACCAATCATATACGCGATTTGGAACGTAGTGCTGGAAACTAATGACAAAAATACAAACCGACTTATCATCTAAATAAATTACATATTCAATTCGTTTTTCAGTAACAATAATTTTTCCTGTGAAAAAGTCAATAAAATAAATTATGGCATACTTTCTATTATAAACAGCGGACATGAAATGAGAATATTTCACTTTTAAATATACATGCTATACAAGCAAATATCGTTTCTTCAACATAGTTGAAAGAACTTTTTATGAGTTAGGTATGTATTTAACACATAAAAAGCGAAGATAATTCAAAACCAAATAAATAATCTACTATATTTAATGAAGATTGTTTTTGCAAACCTGGATTAATTGAAATTACCTGATCTGCATTGTGTGCCTGACGTTTTTGGACTTTCTCTGTCAATAGCAGCAACATTCTGGTTTTGCATTCGATTCAACAATAAATTTCTGATACAACGAGATCAGGTTTTATATATTACCTGATCTGAGTTTCCACTAACGCAGCTATCATTGTTCCAGTAGTTTTCTTTTCCCGAAATATTTCGACTAAATTTATCGATAGCCTTCATCAGTTGCAATATACCTCACAAGTTTAACAAACAAAAATAAAGAAACAAGCGCGTAATTTCCTCTAGCCATGATATGTATACACCAGACTGACCTACCATTAGATTTCGCGTGTCACATGTGTGTGTGTTTGTGCATTTTCATAACTGTTATTTTCATCTAACTAATTGATACCCGAGTGGTTGAATAATAATTTATCAATTGCATGCATTAACTATTCGTTTTAAACTTTCAATGAAAAATGACGTAACTGAGATGGCCCTCACACTTTCTGGTGGGAGGAGACCAAAAATTCAGAAACACTTGTCATAAAAACATGCCATGAGTGATAAAACTAGAAGTCCGAAAGACCAATACATATTTTTAAATTTCAATTCACACCACTAGGGTTGCACTCAAGATAGACTAGTTAATAACAGTTATTGGCATACCATTAAATAGGCGCACGCCACGCATGTGCATGTGTATGTGCATACATAACTAAAAAACTTCGTTAAAATATAATTGATACACACGTACGTACATCTAAATTAATCTGCAGTCAATAGACATTAATATACCCTTTGCCTGCGTTAGACAAATTATTACTTCTAAATATTGTAATATTAGAATAATCTCAATAGGTAGGGTGGGGGTGCAAAACGCAATATAAGGGTTCAAATCACTAAGAATTTTAAAATCAAACGAGTAGTTAGAGATGAAATTTAAAAAGACTATTCTTAATAATTGATTATTCATTACTTGAACAATAAGCCCAATAATTAGTCAATCTTAATCCGATGTTCTAAATTTTTTATTGGAGCTAGCTTCAGTTTCTAATTCATGTAATCGCCTTTTCCCGCCACTAGCTAATGCGGTATTCCAAATCGCACAACATACGATTTTTCAACAGCTGTTTTATTCATAATATTATCTCTAGATTTAATTTCGATAGATTCTCTAATCAATCTCGTCACCCTATTACGACTATATATTGCTAAGCGTTTGCATTCCTCCCAGTTGATAGTATGCCCAGTCTCCATTACATGACAAGCAAGATCTGATTTAGCAATATGTCCATACTTACACGCAGTTTTATGTTCACCTCTTCTTACTTTTATTGGACGCATGGTCTCACCAACATACTTGAGACTACAATCATTGCATGGGATCTCATACACTCCTGATGTGTCTAAGGTCCTTATATTGTATTTTAAAGCGAATTATTTCATTTTCCTACTTAATATATTATTATATTATATATTGATTAGAGAATCTATCGAAATTAAATCTAGAGATAATATTATGAATGAAACAGCTGTTGAAAAATCGTAAGTTGTGCGATTTGGAATACCGCATTAGCTAGTGACGGGAAAAGGCGATTACATGAATTGGAAGCTAGCTCCAATAAAATATTTAGAACATCGGATTAAGATTGACTAATTATTGGGCTTATTGTTCAAGTAATGAATAATCAATTATTCAGAATAGTCTTTCTAAATTTCATCTCTAACTACACGTTTGCTTTTAAAACTCTTAGTGATTTGAACCCTTATTTTGCGTTTTGCACCCCCACCCTACCTATTGAGATTATTCTAATAATACAATATTTAGAAGTAATAATTTGTCTGACGCAGGCAAAGGGTATATTAAAGTCTATTGACTGCAGATACATTTAGATGTACGTACGTGTGTATCAATTATATTTTAACGAAGTTCTTTAGTTATGTATACACATACACATGCACATGCGTGGCGTGTGCCTATTTAATGGTATGCCAATAACTTTTATTAATTAGTCTATTTTCAGTGCAACCCTAGTGGTGTGAATTGAAATTTAAAAATATGTATTGGTCTTTCGGACTTCTAGTTTTATCACTCATGGCATGTTTTTATGACAAGTGTTTCTGAATTCTTGGTCTCCTCCCACCAGAAAGTGTGAGGGCCATCTCAGTTACGTCATTTTACATTGAATGTGTAAAACGAATAGTTAATGCATGCAATTGATAAATTATTATTCAGCCACTCTGGTATCAATTAGATAGATGAAAATAACAGTTATGAAAATGAACACACACACATGTGACACGCGAAATCTAATGGTAGGTCAGTCTGATGTATAAATATCATGGCTAGAGGAAATTACGCGCTGGTTTCATTAGTTTTGTTTGTTAAACTTGTGAGGTATATTGCAACTGATGAAGGCTATCGATAAATTTAGTCGAAATATTTTGGGAAAAGAAAACTACTGGAACAATGAAAGCTGCGTTAGTCAAAACGCTGATCAGGTAATCTACGGAATTGTTATAAAGATATTCTTGAATCACTACCTGTGTATAAATATATTATACAAAATTGTGATATCAGATAAACATTTAAAGCTCTTCGAACATGCCGATTACCTGTCTGAGTGAATTCAATTTCCAAGCCCTTGCAAACCACCCTGAAAAACAGACTGACCCGATTAGGATGTTACGTAAAATTGATTCAAAAAAGCCTCATCTCTGAATGCTTGGAAGTAAAATTCCTCACTGTTCGTTGTCATTATCTTTTTCTTATGTCAAATTCAACATTTAGATATCAGTGGAAATGTGTCCACACAAACGTTTTAGTCAAGAACCTTTACAAAAAAGCTTGCTCCGTAAATTTCAAGATGAAAATTTCGTGCTCAATACCGGTTCAAACATCACAAATTTTTCCATCGTCCTATAACAACTCTCACTTATACTCTGATTTCTATACTACATAGCCATTCTCGTCTACTCAACCCATTTAGAACAACCACCCGTCCCAGTTAACAATAAAACCTCAATAAGGACTTTATAGATAGGATTTATAGACTGTAAAAATTTTGTCGGCTCATATAGACTCGTCATATACGCCTTCACAAATTTATTCAATAAAGTTGATAAATAATAAAAATTAACATTTAAGCCAAAAATTACGCAATCATCATCATCCTCATGCCCAGCAGTACAAAATCCAAAAGTGACTAATGCTTCACGGTCAAATAACTATAAGAAGCCACAAAATTATAAATGACAACAGAAATAATAATTTAGACACACATATTTATGGAAATTTCCAAGAGAAAGAGGAAGAGAGAAAGAGAGAGAAATAAAGAATAACTAATTACTATGAGTATATTTATCAAGATAACTCATTGAAATGAAGCAAACTGAACCTCTTCACAACACCACTATGGCCTAGTCAGCATGAGGGCAAGGCAACATCAGCAATACAGCTTCCTTGAGGCTTTCATTGTATCACTTCATAAAAAGCCAAACCTCGCAGCTAACGTTGCTCTACTAAGAAAAGAAAGTTACGATGATTCTACTAAAAACCTGCAACAAGATCGCCACTGAGCTCGATTCGATGTCATACTGTCAAGGGTTACTAGCCAAGAACTATGACGCGAATGTGGACCCATCCTGGCAGACGAGTGGGTCCTATACCACCCAATTTGGATGTAAGTGACTTCAATTGTTTCTGCCGTGTCAAAATCTGCCCACCTTGTTTCTTATGCCAATTTGGTGCTGGATGAGAGGACAGAGCTCTAATGGGCAATCGAAATGAGAGCATACGCAAAACGTGACCGAGCCAACGAAGTTCATGGAGCCTTATTTGTTTTTCTAACGACGAGCTCTTATTGTCAGTTCCAAAAATACGTCTACGGATGTCAACGTTAGTTATTCGTTGTTGGTAACCAACATGTGCTATACTTCTCAAACAACGATGGTCGAATACCTGTAAACGTCAAAAATCATCAACCCTAATAAGCCAAGTTTCACTAGCGTGTAGTAATACTACTACGCGTACAGATGCATTGTAAACACGACTTTCAAGGCAGAGTGACATATTAGTGTTTCTCCATAAATGGCGAAGCTCCGAGTAAGCTAATCTAGCTTTCGCGATTCTCATAATCATCTCGTCAGACATATCACCTAAGTTATTGATAGAGCTCGCAAGATATGTTAACCTGTCAACTATGTCTCGACTTTCATTCTGTAGTCGAAGCGTTGAAGTGAGTGGTGAGTGTTCCTGTAAAAGTACTTTACATTTAGAGGATGCGAATTTTATACCGAGAGACGGAACAACGTCTGGTAATCTATTCAAGTTGGCCTGAGCAGCTCTCGATTGTCGAAAAATAGTACAATATCGTCTGCATAGTCAAAATCGACCAGTTTACCGCCCGGGAGAACTTCAACACCTGCATCCTGAATGAGTGGAAGAGTTTTGTCCATAATAGCATCGATTGAAAAATTATAAAGGGGGAAATTGGACAACCTGGACGAACACCACTGGTGATAATACAGTTCCGCGTTAATTCGTTGTAGACCTTAACGCGACCAGAAGCATTTGTGTAAAGAGCGTGTATAATATTTTTAAAAATTTGTGGGAAAACCGCTTCTCGACAAAATGTGGAATAAAACAGTGCGATCCACCAATTCAAACGCACCCTTTAAGTCTAGAAAGACGGCTATTGTGGGACGGTGATATAAATGTCTTTATTCAGGAACTTGCCTTAGCGTAAAAATATTATCTATAAATCCTTGTCCTGAGCAGAACCCGAACTGTTCTTCCCGAGTGTGTGATTCATGTGAAGCTCTAAGACGACGTTGGTTAATCGAAGAAAATAACGTAGACACGACTGGAGTCAAACTTATACCACGAACAACGGTTGCCTTTTTTGAAGATAGGAATGATGGTCGAATAATTCCAACCAATTGATACGGTCTCCTCATTCTATACAGTAAGAAAACGTTTAGTCAACGCTCAAGAAATTATATCGCAACCATCCTTAAATAATCCTGGAAGCAAATCATCAGGGCCTGCGGCTTTGCGACAATTAAGAGATATGATTGCATCCGTTATTTCTAATGCTGATGGCTCTTCGAGACTAAAAGTGCACTGTTGATGCATACATGCTTTCGGGAATCGGAACTGACGCGAATGCCCAAGAAAATTTATTTTAGAAGTGTTCAGCCCACCTATCAAGACGACTTATTTTATCAGTTATTAAATGGTTGTTACAATCATTTATAGTTTCGCTAACTTTCGATTTTCTGTGACCTGTTGCGCAAATAAGTTGAAACAAACAGCGGCTATTACCTAACGCGAACGCTTCTTCCATTTCTTCAGCCTTTCCGGCTCAAAAGAACTGAAGATCGAATTTTAGAGTGCGCTTAAATAGTCGTCTTATATGGCGACGAGGATTATTATGAGCCGAACCAGGTTGAATTTGACGCCTTGTTTCGAGTATTTCCATAGATTTTACAGAGCCAATGATTATTACTATAGGCGCCTGCAATGCCATATACAGTATTACCTGCTTTGTGCATAGTTTAACTTATCTTGGACAAAAGTAAATTCGGATTATCGCCATCATGACCAGTTAGCTGAAAATTTAGATTATCTTCATATTTTGTCAGAAGGACGGTTGGTGAAGCTTTCTTACATACTTTTGGGGGTTATTATTTATTTTCCCAGAAAATTTTAGTGTAAATCTACAACGGATAAGTGCATGGTCCGAGTCGAAATAAGTGTTCCAAATAGAACGACAATTCTAGATGCAACCACGCAATCTGTAAAAAAATTTCTACATAATCTATTTGAGTCCACCGTTGTCCGAGTGCTGGAGGACGCCATGTAGCGCAACATCTAACACTACTTCTGAAGATTGTACTAATTAAATATAATCTATGTTCCGCGCAGCTATCCAAAAGCCGTTCACCTTTATCGTTGCGCGTCGAGGTTAAAGTGTATCTTCCACCTAAATGAAATTCTGCGCTAATTAAGCGCCGAACTGGAGCATTCATGTCACCAATAACCAAGACTATATCTTAATTTCTTGCTCTACTTAGTAAGGGGCCATTTCGGAGTAAAAAACGCCCTAGCTTTCCTTTGTGATGCAATCGGAAGAAGAATATGCAGATAAAATGAAAAGACAACGTTGATTACGGCCTTTTGCACGGATTCTAGTAGATGTATTTAAACGTGCCGGCCATTTACAGGGATCTATTCAATTAAGCAAGCTTCAGCTCATGTGCTAAGGACAATACCTACGCCCCATTTACCGGCTTAAGAAATCTCCGTGGATCAAGATATTCGAAGCCAATAAAGCGTTGACAAGGATGGAGCACCCAGTTCTGTAATGCACGTAGATTCCTGTATTCTGGTATCAGATAAGCAAAATCGATTTCTAATTTATCCAACATACAAGAGAGTTTCTTGTTGTCCAAGTTGTTTTAATGTCCCCACATTAAATGCACCGAATTTAAAACCTAACCTAGGTTAAATGAATGATAGTCTGCTTAAACTTTTTTCGACATTTGACAACCCGAAATTGGGCTCGGTAATATGATCAACACCAACCATATTCATAGTATCTAAAAGAGCGTTAATGTTACATTGAGAAGAAAGAGAAGAAAATTAGGCAGAATCGGAAATGAAGGTGCCTGCAGTAGCCTGATTTCGCTTATCCACCCTGCACGACTCAGCTGATAAGGCGACCATTTTAATAATGCGTGACGGCCGATGCAGAACGTAATCATTATAATTTTTATCGTGGATTGTAAAAGAACGCATAGTCACCCAATCCTATTGAGGATGATTTGCATTTGGAGTCTTTTTTCACTTAGTCTACTAACCAAGGCTGATGAGCACTATCTGCTCAGATGTCAAAGACAAAAGTTTTCAATAAGCAGCCGAAACCTACCCTACGCGCCTGGCACGCTTGCTCGCATTCCGTCACTATACATTTAAAACTACGTGTTACTGCGCGGTTAGACCAAACTCGAGGCTTCAAATGAAACGCAATGATGGCTGTGTCCTTTATACCCGGCAAGGTTGATACTACAATTCCTGGCTAACTAGCTTGTGCCCGCCTGTTGTCAGGTCGGAGTTTCTGTGGCTACGAGCAGTGATAGTTTACTAGAACTATTTTCGATATCTAGCGATCAGATATTGAGCTTAGTAATTTGATCAAACCAAAAGAGATTTGTTTTAAAATGAGAAGTGAAAAGAAAAGAAAATGAGGCAAAATTTAAAATGATGTCTAGAGTAGTCTGATCGCGATTATCCACTCTGCATGATTGAGCACATAAAGCGACACTTCTCAGCCCGCGCGACGGCCGATGCAGTTTGGATTCATTATAGTTCCCATTTTCTATGTTTATATATGGGCTGAAAGAGAACACCAGGTCGCTCATTCCTAGTAGGGTTGGTTTGTATTCGGAGTTTTCTTTTTCTTAGATCGTCTGCCAACCGAGACTAATGAGCACTATCTGCCTTAATGTTAATATTCAAAATTTCCTTAAGCAAACGAAGTTTGTTCTTCACGTCTGGAAAATTTTCTCTCATTCCGTCCCTACCAATTAAACAATAAGTGTTACACCGTATCTAAACAAAAAAAACGAGGTATCTCATGAAACGAGAGGATAAATGTACCCCAGTAAACGCTGAGGTCCATCCAACCATTCCCGGGCTGACTAGCTAGTGTCTGTCATAGGTTAATGTATTTAAAAACATTATATGACGTAGAAAATGTAATTCATAAAGTAGACCGGTTTCGTCCTTATTGGGAACTCGTCAGGTATCGTCC
>JAQBSW010001366.1:0-136852 GCA_029291075.1 Eudiplozoon nipponicum | reverse complement strand
TTCGTATCCTGTCCGCGGCAAATTCTGGCCAGTACTTGATGAGTTCCCAATAAGGACGAAACCGGTCTACTGGATGAATTGCCTTTTCTACACTATACAATTCTTAGTTTATACTGACATATGTAAGTAATTAATGGGTCAGGTGTTTATAGCAAGACCGCAACCTTGATTATAATAATTGTTATCACCACCCGCGCAACCAATGTTCGTTTAATTATATAAATGTTCATTTCAATACCACTTCCCCATGTAATGTGGTGTCTGTTCAGTAATGACAGATTGGGCATGGTTAGTTGGAACTTTGGGTCTAAATGGATGCCATATGAGCTCCACCTAAAGGAAAAATTGACTAACCAAGTTACATTAGTTGGTATATAACTGAAAATTGTGTGTAGTGTAGTGTGCGGCAGGATAGCTCAGTGGTTAGAGCACCAGATTCCGAAGCAGACGTGCCCAGGTTCGTATCCTGTCCGCGGCAAATTCTGGCCAGTACTTGATGAGTTCCCAATAAGGACGAAACCGGTCTACTGGATGAATTGCCTTTTCTACACTATACAATTCTTAGTTTATACTGACATATGTAAGTAATTAATGGGTCAGGTGTTTATATCAAGACCGCAACCTTGATTATAATAATTGTTATCACCACCCGCGCAACCAATGTTCGTTTAATTATATAAGTGTTCATTTCAATACCATTTCCCCATGTAATGTGGTGTCTGTTCAGTAATGACAGATTGGGCATGGTTAGTTGGAACTTTGGGTCTAAATGGATGCCATATGAGCTCCACCTAGAGGAAAAATTGACTAACCAAGTTACATTAGTTAGTATATAACTGAAAATTGTGTGCAGTGTAGTGTGCGGCAGGATAGCTCAGTGGTTAGAGCACCAGATTCCGAAGCAGACGTGCCCAGGTTCGTATCCTGTCCGCAGCAAATTCTGGCCAGTACTTGATGAGTTCCCAATAAGGACGAAACCGGTCTACTGGATGAATTGCCTTTTCTACACTATACAATTCTTAGTTTATACTGACATATGTGAGTAATTAATGGGTCAGGTGTTTATATCAAGACCGCAACCTTGATTATAATAATTGTTATCACCACCCGCGCAACCAATGTTCGTTTAATTATATAAATGTTCATTTCAATACCACTTCCCCATGTAATGTGGTGTCTGTTCAGTAATGACAGATTGGGCATGGTTAGTTGGAACTTTGGGTCTAAATGGATGCCATATGAGCTCCACCTAAGGGAAAAATTGACTAACCAAGTTACATTAGTTAGTATATAACTGAAAATTGTGTGTAGTGTAGTGTGCGGCAGGATAGCTCAGTGGTTAGAGCACCAGATTCCGAAGCAGACGTGCCCAGGTTCGTATCCTGTCCGCGGCAAATTCTGGCCAGTACTTGATGAGTTCCCAATAAGGACGAAACCGGTCTACTGGATGAATTGCCTTTTCTACACTATACAATTCTTAGTTTATACTGACATATGTAAGTAATTAATGGGTCAGGTGTTTATATCAAGACCGCAACCTTGATTATAATAATTGTTATCACCACCCGCGCAACCAATGTTCGTTTAATTATATAAATGTTCATTTCAATACCATTTCCCCATGTAATGTGGTGTCTGTTCAGTAATGACAGATTGGGCATGGTTAGTTGGAACTTTGGGTCTAAATGGATGCCATATGAGCTCCACCTAAAGGAAAAATTGACTAACCAAGTTACATTAGTTAGTATATAACTGGAAATTGTGTGTAGTGTAGTGTGCGGCAGGATAGCTCAGTGGTTAGAGCACCAGATTCCGAAGCAGACGTGCCCAGGTTCGTATCCTGTCCGCGGCAAATTCTGGCCAGTACTTGATGAGTTCCCAATAAGGACGAAACCGGTCTACTGGATGAATTGCCCTTTCTACACTATACAATTCTTAGTTTATACTGACATATGTAAGTAATTAATGGGTCAGGTGTTTATATCAAGACCGCAACCTTGATTATAATAATTGTTATCACCACCCGCGCAACCAATGTTCGTTTAATTATATAAATGTTCATTTCAATACCATTTCCCCATGTAATGTGGTGTCTGTTCAGTAATGACAGATTGGGCATGGTTAGTTGGAACTTTGGGTCTAAATGGATGCCATATGGGCTCCACCTAAAGGAAAAATTGACTAACCAAGTTACATTAGTTAGTATATAACTGAAAATTGTGTGTAGTGTAGTGTGCGGCAGGATAGCTCAGTGGTTAGAGCACCAGATTCCGAAGCAGACGTGCCCAGGTTCGTATCCTGTCCGCGGCAAATTCTGGCCAGTACTTGATGAGTTCCCAATAAGGACGAAACCGGTCTACTGGATGAATTGCCTTTTCTACACTATACAATTCTTGGTTTATACTGACATATGTAAGTAATTAATGGGTCAGGTGTTTATATCAAGACCGCAACCTTGATTATAATAATTGTTATCACCACCCGCGCAACCAATGTTCGTTTAATTACATACCAAGGTTGTAAACCACAAAAAGAAGAAAACGTCACTCCGATTGCTTTCAATGCCACTCCACGGAACGAGTTTCTGCATATCGACCTGGTAGGTCCCCTGCCGGTAGCTCACGGCGGCGTGTCCTATGTGTTTTCCATGGTCGATAAGTTTACCCGATTGGTCGAGTTTATACCACTGAAGAAGATCACAACAGAAAAGATTATAACGTGCTTAGAAGAGCGATGGCTCAGTCGATTCGGTGCACCATAAGTTATTGTTACCGATCAAGGCGCACAGTTTGAGTCGAAAGAATTTAATCAATAGTGCAAAGACCTTGACATAAAGCATTCCCGCACAGCCACTTGTCACCCGCAAACCAATGCGACAGCTGAACGCGCACATAGGACGATGAAAGAGGTGCTGCGATGTTGGTGCCACGAGAGCCCGGGAACGTGGAGAGACAAATTACATTTGGTCGAGCGGGCCATGCGCTTTACAGTCTCAACAGCTACAGGATTCGCTCCAACGACCATGGTCTATGGAGGACACATAAAACTGCCAGGTGAACCTGTAATCCAAGGATCCCATGAGCGCTGCACCATAGCGGATATTCAGGAACTACTAAAACAGTTAACTGAATATGTAGGCGCCACACAGCGACAAGGCTATGCAAGGCAACCGACACGCACTCGTCTAAAGGTCGGCGACTATGTCATGGTAGCGAAGGTCGAGCCCATGGCACTGCAGGCTGTCAATGATGAGCCGTATCGCGTGGAGAGGGTGGACTCAGAGCACAATACTGTTTTTGTTAGCCTGCCCGATGGACCACGAGCTGTTGCACTGGATCGTTTAAGCAGAGTGCGAAAGCCGATTCCTGAAGGGGGGAAGATGTGGCAATAGCCACCTTTAAGACAAATAATGAACAAAGGGTCTTATCTAGGGCAGACATTATTTCAACGGAAATTCCTCGCAGAAGCGCCCGTATAAGAATGAAGCAGTCAGCCCAATGAGAAAAGCAGACTTCGAGCTGAAGTGAACATAAATTAATTAATGTGTAAATTTGTTTTATTAAATCGATGCTCGTTGTGCGAGAAAAATTCTATATATAATTGAGTAAAAATAAAGCATTTGTCGTACATTTAAAATGGCTTCTGATGGGTTGGAAACGTTGATTCAGGCATTGACTTCTCAAATGAATAATTTAACTGCAGAATTAGGCATAATTAAGGCTCGTCTTGACGATACGCTAATAATAAACACGGAAGACATACATGTACGTGGACCATCCAACATAGGTGGACAAAACAATCTTTACCGACCACAAAGCGCTAGTGCATTGGAGATCAATATGTATTGAGAAGAAACGAGTACTTTGAGCCATTGAAGAACTGGAAGAATACGATATATCAATTCATCATAGAGCAGGAATCGATAACGCGGCAGCCGATGCGCTCAGCAGAATTTTCGCTGTGCGGGTTTCGCCGCTTATAAGAGTCTCTGAAGAACAGGGAAGAGATGCCACTTGTCAGGAAATATTCAATAAATTAAAAAACGACACAGTGGTGTCTGCACCATATAAAACTTTGAGCCTACAGAACGGCCTATTGGTGCGGAAAGAAGGACAAAAATTGCAATGGTTTGTGCCAGAATCTATAAGAACAGAATTAATGGCCTTTTGGCATGAAACGTTGGGACATCCCGGCGCTGGGCGGCTCATTGAGACATTACAGTCACGAGTGTATTGGCCTGGCATGTCCAAAGAAATTCGTAGCTATTGTCAACAGTGCACTACATGCCAACGTTGTAAACCACAAAAACGAGAAAAGGTCACTCCGATTGCTTTCAATGCTACTGCACGGAACGAGTTTCTGCATATCGACCTGGTAGGTCCACTGCCGGTAGCTCGCGGTGGCGTGTCCTATGTGTTTTCCATGGTCGATAAGTTTACCCGATGGGTCGAGTTTGTACCACTGAGAAGATCACAACAGAAAAAATTATAACGTGCTTAGAAGAGCGATGGCTCAGTCGATTCGGTGCACCACTAAGTTATATGTTACCGATCAAGGCGCACAGTTTGAGTCGAAAGAATTTAATCAGTGGTGCAAAGACCTTGACATAAAGCATTCCCGCACAGCCACTTATCACCCACAAACCAATGCGACAGCTGAGCGCGCACATAGGACGATGAAAGAGGTACTGCGATGCTGGTGCCACGAGAGCCCGGGAACGTGAAGAGACAAATTACATTTGGTCGAGCGGGCCATGCGCTTTACTGTCTCAACAGCTACAGGATTCGCTCCAGCGACCATGGTCTATGGAGGACACATAAGACTTCCAGGTGAACCGGTAATCCAAGGATCCCATGAGCGCTGTACCATAGCGGATATTCAGGAACGACTAAAACAGTTAACTGAATATGTATGCGCCACACAGCGACAAGGCTATGCAAGGCAACCGACACGCACTCGCCTAAAGGTCGGCGACTATGTAATGGTAGCGAAGGTCGAGCCCATGGCACTGCAGGCTGTCAATGATGGGCCGTATCGCGTGGAGAGGGTGGACGCAGAGCACAATACTGTTTTTGTTAGCCTGCCCGATGGACCACGATCTGTGGCACTGGATCGTTTAAGCAGAGTGCGAAAGCCGATTCCTGAGGGGGGGAAGATGTGGCAATGGCCACCTTTAAGACAAATAATGAACAAAGGGTCTTATTTAGGGCAGACATTATTTCAACAGAAATTCCTCGCAGAAGCACCCGTATAAGAATGAAGCAGTCAGCCCAATGAGAAAAGCAGACTTCGAGCTGAAGTGAACATAAATTAATTAATGTGTAAATTTGTTTTATTAAATCGATGCTCGTTATGCGAGCAAAATTCTATATATAATTGAGTAAAAATAAAGCATGTATGGTACATTTAATATGGCTTCTGATGGGTTGGAAACGTTGATTTAGAGACTGACTTCTCAAATGAACAATTTAACTGCAGAATTAGGCATAATTAAGTCTCGTCTGGACGATACGCTAATAATAAACACAGACGACATACATGTACGTGGACCATCCAACATAAGTGGACATAACATATCCGTGCAGATATAAAACCGTTAGTTTCTTCGTCTGCAGAAATGGTGTCAAGAGGAAATGCCGCAGGCCACCGTGTAAATTTATCAAGCATAGTTAGAAGGTAGCTGAAACCTTGAACCTTTGTCAGGTGAACTATGTAGATGTAGACGATGGCTAGACGAGAAGTAGTTCGAAAATGTTGCACCTTAGAACAAAAAGCACACTCTCAGACCCATCGTTTAACGTTTTGCCTCAGTCTGTGACCCCAGAAACGAGCTGCGAGAAGTCGGACAGTCGTTTGGCTTCCTGGGTGAGAAATTGAGTGAATTGAATCGAAAACCTTCCTCTGAAGGCTGGTCGGCAGAACTGGCTTGTTGGGCTGCGTACCCGTGAAATAAACAATTAGTAAGCCTTCCCACAGACGGCATATGAACTTGGTTGGGTGACGGGCTATTGATCTTTGAATGTGAATTTCACCGCGTTGTTCAGTCCGCAGGAGAGTTGGCGTTAGTGCAGGTTCACTGAGTGCCACGGAGTTGACAGTGAATGGTGACAGCGAAGGTGGTTGTAGAAAGACGTCTGGCCTGGACAGGGCATCTGCAATGAAGTTCTGTTTGCCCCTTGACGTGAAAGACGTCAAATTGCCATTCGCTTAGACGTGAAAGCTGTCTTTTCACTCTGGCAGGGTACTTGGCGATAGATGAAGTTGCGTTTCGAAGTGCGCTAACTAATGGTGCATGATCTGTGAAAACAACAAATCTGCTACTGCCAATGATGCTAATAAAATGGCGCAGTGCGTCGTGGATGGCGAAAAGTTCTCGACCGAAAGCGTCGCGCCTCGTTTCTACTGGTTGGAGAGTACGCGGGTAGAAACTGATAGGCTTCCGAACTCCGTCGATCTCTTGTTCCAAAAAGTCTCCAATAGCGAATTCAGAAGCATCTGTCGTGAGTAGAAATGGTCGTTGAAAATCTGGATGTGCTGGCATTGTGGTATTTGCTAACGAGTTGATGGCGAGTCAAAGTAATTCCTCGTCTTCGGATGACCAAGCAATGATGGAATTCTTGCTGAGTCCTTTTCGATTCCTCAAGTGCCTGCACAAAACATAAAATAGTTTTGAAAGGCCCGGAAGGAACTTACGATAGTAGTTTAGTACTCCCACAATTTTCTGCAACTCGCTAACAGTCCTCGGTGACCTGATATTCTTCATTGAATTCGCCTTTGACGGCAAAGGTTGAATACCTTGTGGCGTGATACGATGCCCTAAGAAGTCCACGGATGTAGTTGCAATCTGCGTCTTGTCACAATTGATCTTGAGTCCGTGGTTGGATAAGCGTGAGAGGACATTTCGTAGATGCTTGGCATGAGATTCTAAGTCTAGACTGAATACCATAATGTCATCGAAATATGACATACAATAAGCAGAGTCGTCGCGAAGTATGTTGTCCATGAATCTTTGAAATGTCTGTGTAGCACACGTAAGTCCAAAAGGCATGTAAAGATATTCGAAAAGGCCAAATGGAGTGATGACTGCAGTCTTTTCAATATCCTCTGGTGCTACCGGGATGTGATGGTAGGCTTGTCTGAGGTCAATCACTGAGAAGAAATTGCTGCCGTTGAGTTTTTCAAGTAATGTGTTAATATTTGGAATAGGATATGCATCAGATTTTGTCACTGAATTTAGCTTACGGTAGTCTCCACAGGCTCTGTACGATCCGTTTGATTTTGAGACTAAGTGCAGTGGTGACTCCCATGAACTTTCCGATGGTCTGATGATTCCCTTTTCCAAAAGCCTTGAGAATTCCTCTTGGACAGCTTTCAGTTTAGCAGAGGACAGTGGTCGCTTCTTGAGTGCAATAGGTTGTCCTTCTGTGACGATATGGTGCATCGCGTTGGAGACTCGTAGCTCTGAATTGTTAAGATCTAAAAGCGACTTGTATTTTTGAAGAGCTGCTGATATCTCTGCTGAATGATGCACTGGGGTTGGCTGAATGACCTGTAACTCCAAACGCTCGGAGGCAAGTGTCCAAAAACTTTGCTCAAGTCCGATGGAGGGGTCGATGATCTTTTGATTGGCAAGATCAACAATGAGCCGAAATTTTAGAAGGAAATCAAGGCCTATTATATTATGTGAGACCTTGGCAATGATGAAGTTGTGGGAAATTTCACGTCGTAGACCTATGTTGAGTGTGCGGTATTGGCAGCCATAAGTTGGTATGGGCTCGCCTGTAGCTGTTGCGAGAAGAACGCCTAGCGACATCTCGGCCATTGAATCACCATTGAAAACTGACACTACTGCACCTGTGTCTACGATGAACTCTTCGCCAGTTTTGAAATCAAGAAGGTGCAGAAGCTCGTTAGGCTGCTTGGCCGGATCATGAAAAAAAAGAAGGCTGGTGATTGCGACCGGCGTTGTCCGTTTGGCTCTCTATGTGAAAAATTTGGTGTGGACGAAAAGAGTCAACAGGGATGTCGGATTGTAGTTGGTTTCTTCCCTGTGGCGCCGTTGATGCCGTTGATGCGCAGAAAGTACGGTCTTCTACTTCCTGCGACAGACGTTCCCCGATAAGGATGCACCCTTGTGCCTGTGGTCTGTTGTCCTCTCCGTCAGCTGTGGAAATTGGCACTCATTCGGAAATTCTTCGGAACGACAAAGACAGACTTGGCATGAATAAAAAACTTCTGGTGGTTATAACACCAATTCTTTGGGGCATATTTATTAAAGTATTGCGAGGATGTCGATCGCCGCCTACCGTTATAATTGGGCTTAGGAACGAATTTGGGTCGAGCATTCACTTGATTTAGCTCGAATTTGGTAATGGCCAATCCTTCTAGAACTTTAGCCATGTTCGCCACTGTCCTCTCTAAAGAGGAGAGCCTATCATCTTGCGGGGGTGAAGAAAAGAATGATGGATTCACTTTGGGTTCCAAAACCCTATATTCTAACTCACATCTCTTAGATAAGTCATCTATAGAGAGAGTGTTGGGAAGCTGTCTGGCAAATAGTTTTAATGCTTGTGGAGGGTTGTTAATAAAAACAACCTTAGCCTCATGGTCAGAAATATTGGTTTTATACCAACGTTTCCGTAATTCCCTCAAAATTTAGATGGGGCCAAGGTTTGGCATGTCTAACTGCGCATATTTATTTATTATCTTCTCAGTTTCTGTGGGCCCAAGCAAGGATTCTACTTCGTTTTGTAGGCCTAAAATGGGATTAAGTAGCTTCCTAATGGCCTCAAGCTTAGGATAAATCCATCGCTGCAATTCAGAAGGTAGTTTAGCAAAAACCTTTGACAGTTTTTGATGACTGTCATAATCAGGAAACGGGGAGAAAGCGGAGTCTACGCGCATAAAGAATAGTTCACTATCTCCATCCCAAACAGGAACATCAATATCTAAATTTGGACCTGACATTCTAACAATCTTACGGGATCTTAAAAGCATAAATTTATAAGCAATATGAAAATGTATAAATATACTTTAACGAAACGTTTACCCACAAACAGCTTCCAAAGTTGAATGAGAGCAGAACACAGATGAATTAGTTCCTTCACAAAACACGTCACAGTAACTGCTTCCAAAAATTGAAATTTTCCGCAATTGAGCCTGTCGAGTACGTACGGTGCAGTTTTGTACGTAGGAAAGTTGAACAGAGCACATACCCAAAAAAATTCACCAGAAATCCACGAATTTAGAGAGAACACGTATACCCAACAAAATTCCCAGAAGACCACGTTTTTAGAGAGAACATGTATACCCTACAAAATTCCCAGAAGACCACGACTTTAGAGAGAAGATGTATACCCAACAAAATTCCCAGAAGACCACGACCACAGTAAAGAAGACGTAAACGCAAATGTTAATCTATTTTTATCCCAAATAAATGAAAAAGAATGTCAATTTTATTTATACCAAAAAACATTACAATACTCAATATCCTGGCGCGGTCGCTAATTTTGTAAACGCTCCAGCTTCAAGTAAATGCTATACGACGTTACAAACTCGGTTAAAGTGCCATAAATATAGAGTTATGTACTAATAGGGGGCCCTTAACAGGGCCGGTCGAGCGTTCTACGGCAAATGCCGAGAAAGATCCTTCAGTGTGAAGATGTCCTAGAGCCTTGGGTTGACTCGGGCTGTGGTCCCTTCTGTTGTTGCGTTGTAATCTCGATGTGGAAACTTCGTTGAAGTTCTGCATTAATTGGCTCGTTTCGTTGGTTGTACAGCAACAAGATAGGCGTCACTGATGTTGCCAATTTTTGGTGAAGACAATCCAATAACCAGCGTAGGTGATGACAGCCGACAGCACGCACACGTCACGCACAGCAGAAGGCAAACGCGACAACTGAACTGCATAGTAAATTTGCCGTGCTTAAATAGCCATGCCATAGTAATATGTCTACTGGCACACTATTGGTTAACGGCAAGTTTTGCTTTTTCCTCATCGGTGCAACGTAAATCAAATTGAATTGAATTTACGCAATATGTCGGCAATTTATTTTTGTCGTTACAGTCTCTACAATTTTATTAAAACTGGTTATCTTTCAAACCAAAAGACGGAAATATTGCGATAAACTGAATTTTTAATTATATATTACTGTAGCCATGGATTTAAAACTGTCAATTTTAAATGCCACATCTCGACTTTGTTTTTGTAAACGCCCCGGCTTCAAGTAAATTCCGTACGACGTTACAAACTTGGTTAAGGTGCTCTGAATAGAGATTAGTTACTGATAGGGGGCCCTTAAGAGGGCCTGGTAATGCGTTCTCTTGAAGTCTTCAGAGTGTGAAGATGTCCTAGAGCCTTGGGTGGACTCTGGTTGAGTTGTCGCTCCCGTGGTTGAGCTGTAATCACGATGTGGATAACGTCCTGCAGATTCTGCACTTAATTGGCTCGTCTCTCCGGGTATACCGCAACAAGATGAGTCACGGATGTAGTTAGTTGTTGGTGAAACTATCAAATCACCAGCGTAGGTATTGACAGCCGACAGAACGCACACGCGTGAAGCAGGTAGAATGCAAATGCCACAACTGACTTGCATGGTAAATTACCGTGCTTAAATAGCATGCAATATGTCTACTTACACACTATTGGTTAAACGTGGTTAAACGGTAATTTAACTTTTTTCTCATTGGTGCAACGTAAATAAATTTGAATTTAATTTACGCAATATGTCGGCCATTAATTTGTGTCGTTACAACACTTTCCTCTCTGAAAAATAGGAAAAAAATTCCTCTCTGCGAGGCTAGATAAGAAATGCATGACAGAGTTCGAACCAAGTTAATCAACAATATGATGAACCATAAGTTTTGGGTTTAAATATGCTTGTTGGTTGCTTCAACAATGATATGATGCCAGGTAACCACTAGGAATTGCTACACAAATTGTTAGCTCTAGTGGTCGGTCATACCACGTGAGGCAAAATAGAGCAGTGTAAGTTTGGGGAGCCGCAGCGTAAAGATTTCGAGGTAAATCGCCTCTGAATTTGCCAGGTTTAAGTTAAAAACCTAAGCAGGTTGGATCGTTGTCAATGTGTTTGTATACGACCAAAGGAGCTAGAGTGCTCGACGTTGTGGTCATGACATTTTTAGAGTGGTCTTTGTGCAATTGATAAAGTTGAGATATGCATTGAAAGTGGCCTGTATCATGATATGAAGTTGATCACTACTTAGTGTTGCTACACGAAAGCGTTAGCTCTAAGTAGCTGGTCATACCAAAATAGGCAGTGTAATGTCATGTGTGAGAAATACATTATAATGTAAAAATTTATACATTAAAATCAAAGGTAACTGCATAAAGATATGTACACGAACATTGCCTCAGAGATGGCATAATACCAAAGAACTGTTCAAAAATGCTACACAATTGTTAGCTAAGAACAGCTGGTTATGCCACGTGAGACAAATACGAAAAATAACGAAAGGTTAAAAAAATTTTGATAGTTAATTTTAATGTTTAAAAAAATCAATTACACGTTATACAAATCAGGATATTGAGATTGTGAGCAGACGGAGCCTGAGACGTGTGTAGAAGGTTGAACGCTCTCAGGATCAGGTGGTTCGATAAACGATTTCAACCTGTCTATGCTTACTGATGTCGGTGTAGCGCCTTGCATAATGATGAAGTATTTTGGTTGTCTGAATAAAATCGGGTAAGGACCGCGATACTTGGGTTGTAGTGGTGCAACAGCATTATTGTTGCGAACGAGTACTCTCTTGCAGCTGTGGAGCTGTGGGTGAACGAAGACTGGACCAGGCGTGTGTCTCGGCTGCTGTTCGGACATGTTACCGAAATGAAGTCGAAGGCGGGTAGCTTCGTTTTGTGGGTCATCTTGTGCCGGTAGTAGACGTGGGAGCTGACTAGACAGGCGTAGATCCATGCCATACAAGAGTTGTGACGCAGACGTTTTAATGGATTCACGAGTACGGGAACGCATGGCAAGCAGAACTAAAGGTAGTGCATCGACCCAGTTGCCATTAATGGACGAGGATGCTAAAGCAGCTTTGAGTTCCCTATGCATTCTCTCTACCATGCCATTAGCTTGGGGATGGTAGGCAGTCGTCTGGCGTAAGATGCATCCCATGTACCGCAAGGTGGTTTTGAAACGATCAGATGAGAAGCAAGTGCCTCTGTCCGTGATGACCTCATTGGGAACACCATAATTGGATATCCATGCAGAGATAAAACCATTAGTTACTTCGTCTGCAGAAATGGTGCCAAGAGGTAATGCCGCAGGCCACCGTGTAAATCTATCGATCATAGTTAGAAGGTAGCTGAAACCTTGAACCTTTGTCAGATGAACTATGTCGATGTGGACGATGGCTAGGCGAGAAGTAGATCGAAAATGTTGCAACTTAGAACGAGTGTGTCGTGTGATCTTGTTTTCTGACAAATAGCACACTCTGAGACCCATCGTTTAACATTCTGCCTAAGTCTGTGACCCCAGAAACGATCTGTAAGAAGTCGGACAGTCGCTTGGCTTCCTGGGTGAGAAATTGAGTGAATTGAATCGAAAAACTTTCTCTGAAGGCTGGTCGGCAGAACTGGCTTGTTGGGCTGCGTACCCGTGAAGTAAACAATTGGTAAGCCTTCCCACAGACGGCATATGAACTTAGTTGGGTGACGGGCTATTGATCTTTGAACGTGAATGTCACCGTGTTGTTCAGTTCGCAGGAGAGTTGGCGTTAGTGCAGGTTCACTGAGTGCCACAGAGTTGACAGTGAATGGTGACGGCGAAGGTGGTTGTAGAGAGACGTCTAGCCTGGACAGGGCATCTGCAATGAAGTTCTGTTTGCCCTTGACGTGAAAGACGTCAAATTGCCATTCGCTTAGACGAGAAAGCTGTCTTCCACTCTGGCAGGGTACTTGGCGATAGATGAAGTTGCGTTTCGAAGTGCGCTAACTAGTGGTGCATGATCTGTGAAAACAACAAATCTGCTACTGCCAATGATGCTGATAAAATGGAGCACTGCGTCGTGGATGGCGAGAAGTTCTCGGCCGAAAGTGTCGTACCTCGTTCCTTCTGGTTGAAGAGTACGCGAGTAGAAACTGATAGGCTTCCGAACTCCGTCGATCTCTTGTTCCAAAGTGGCTCCAATAGCGAATTCAGAAGCATCTGTCATGAGTAGAAATGGCTTTTCGAAATCTGGATGCGTTAGCATTGTGGCATTTGCTAACGAGTTGATGGCAAGTCGAAGTAATTCCTCGTCTTCGGATGACCAAGCAATGATGGAATTCTTGCTAAGTCCTTTTCGATTCCTCAAGTGCCTGCACAAAGGATAAAGTTGTTTTGAAAGGCCCGGAAGGAACTTACGGTAGTAGTTTAGTACTCCCACATTTTTCTGCAACTCGCTAACAGTCGCAAAGTATGTTGTCCATGAATCTTTGAAATGTCTGAGTAGCACACTTAAGTCCAAAAGGCATGTAAAGATATTCAAAAAGGCCAAATGGTGTGATGACTGCAGTTTTCTCGATATCCTCTGGTGCTACCGGTATGTGATGGTACGCTTGTCTGAGGTCAATCACTGAGAAGAAATTGCTGCCGTTGAGTTTTCAAGTAAAGTGTTGATATTTGGAATAGGATATGCATCAGATTTTGTCACTGAACTTAGCTTACGGTAGTCTCCACGGGCTCTGTACGATCCGTTGATTTAGAGACTAAGTGCAGTGGTGACGCCCATGAACTTTTCGATGGTCTGATGATTCCCTCTTCCAAAAGCCTTGAGAATTCTTCTTGGGCAACTTTCAGCTTAGCAGGAGCCAGTGGTCGCTTCTTGAGTGCAATAGGTTGTCCTTCTGTGACGATATGATGCATCGTGTTGGAGACTCGTAGCTCTGACTTGTTAAGATCGAAAAGCGATTTGTATTTTCGAAGAGCTGCTGATATCTCTGCTGAATGATGCACTGAGGTTGGCTGAATGACCTGTAAATCCAAACGTTCGGAGGCAAGTGTCCAAAAGTTTTGCTCAATTCCTGTGGAGGGGTCGATGATTTTTTGATTGGCAAGATCAACAGTGAGCCGAAATTTTAGAAGGAAATCAAGGCCTATTATATTATGTGAGACCTTGGCAATGATGAAGTTGTGGGAAAATTCACGTCGTAGACCTATGTTGAGTGTGCGGTATTGGCAGCCATAAGTTGGAATGGGCTCGCCTGTAGCTGTTGCAAGAGGAACGCCTAGCGACATCTCAGCCATTGAATCACCTTTGAGAACTGAGACTGCCGCACCTGTGTCTACAATGTAATCTTCGCCAGTTTTGAAATCAAGAAGGTGCAGAAGTTCGTTTGGCTGTTTGGCCGGGTCATGCAAACAAGTTGGCTGGTGATTGCAACCGGCATTGTCTGTTTAGTTCTCTATGTGAAAAATTCGGCGTGGACGAAAAGAGTCGACAGGGATGTCGGATTGTAGTTGGCTTCTTCCCTGTAGCACCGTTGATGCCGTTGATGTGCAGAAAGTACGGTCTTCTACTTCCTGCGCCAGACGTTTCCCGATACTGATGCACCCTTGTGCCTGTGGTCTGTTGTCCTTTCCGTCAGCTGTGGAAATTGACACTCATTCGGAAATTTTTCGGAACGACAAAGACAGACTTGGCATGAATAAAAAAACTTCTGGTGGTTATAACACCAGTTCTTTGGGGCATATTTATAAAAGGATTGCGGAGATCTCGATCGCCGCCTACTGTTATAATTGGGCTTAGGAACGAATTTGGGTCGAGCATTCACTTGATTTAGCTCGGATTTGGTAATGGCCAATCCTTCTAGAACTTTGGCCATGTTCGCCACTGTTCTCTCTAAGGAGGAGAGTCTATCATCTTGCGGGGGTGAAGAAAAGGATGATGGATTCACTTTGGGTTCCAAAACCCAATATTCTAACTCACATCTCTCAGATAAGTCATCTATAGAGAGAGTGTTGGGAGCTGTCTGGCAAAGAGTTTTAATGTTTGGGGAAGATTGTTAATAAAAACAACCTTAGCCTCATGGTCAGAAATGTTGGTTTTATACCAACGTTTCGTAATTCCCTCAGTATTTCGATGGGGCCAAGATTTGGCATATCTAACTGCGCATATTTGTTTATTATCTGCTCAGTTTCAGTGGGTCCAAGAAAGGATTCTACCTCGTTTTGTAGGCCCAAAATGGGATTAGGTAGCTTCCTAATGGCCTCAAACTTAGGATAAATCCGTCGCTGCAATTCAGAAGGTAGTTTAGCAAAAACCTTTGACAGTTTTTGATGACTGTCATAATCAGGAAACAGGGAGAAAGCGGAGTCTACGCGCATAAAAAATAGCTCACTATCTCCATCCCAAACAGGAACATCAATATCTAAAATTGGACCTGACATTTTAACAAACTTACGGGATCTTAAAAGCATAAATTTATAAGCAATATGAAAATGTATAAATATACTTTAACGAAACGCTTACCCACAAACAGCTTCCACAGTTGAATGGGCGCAGAACAAAAGCACGTCGAAGTAACTTCTTCCAAAAATCCGCAATTGAGCCTGTCGAGTACGTACGGTGCCGTTTTGTACGAAGGAAAGATGAACAGAGGCCCCGTTGGCCTTTGATGCCAATGTATTATTATTTTCCACAGTTGAATGAGCGCAGAACAGTAACTGCTTCCAAAAATTGAAATTATCCGCAAAACAGCCTGTCCAGTATGTACGGTGCCGTTTTGTACGTAGGAAAGACGAACAGATTATTATTATACCCCCCAAAAAAATTCACCACAAAACCACGAATATATGCCCAACAGAATTCACAGAAGACCACGATCACGGTAGATAAAAGGCAAATCTTAATCGATTTTTATCCCAAATAGATGAAAAAGGAACCCAATTTTATTTATACCAAAATAATCAGAACAATAATCAATATCCTGGCGCGGTCGCCAATTTTGTAAACGCCCCGGCTTCAAGTAAATGCCGTACGACGTTACAAACTCGGTTAAGGTGCTCCGAATAGAGATTAGTTACTGATAGGTGGCCATTAAGAGGGCCTGGTAATGCGTTCTCTTGAAGTCTTCAGAGTGTGAAGATGTCCTAGAGCCTTGGGTGGACTCTGGTTGAGTTGTCGCTTCCGTGGTTGAGCTGTAATCACGATGTGGATAACGTCCTGCAGGTTCTGCACTTAATTGGCTCATCTCTCTGGGTATACCGCAACAAGTTGAGTCACGGATGTAGTTAGTTGTTGGTGAAACTATCAAATCACCAGCGTAGGTATTGACAGCTGACAGAACGCACACGCGTGACGTAAGGTAGATCGCAAAATGCCACACTTGACTTGCATGGTAAAATTGCCGTGCTTAAATAGCATGCCATGCCTACTTGCACACTATTGGTTAAGCGGCAAGTTTCGCTTTTTTCTCATTGGTGCAACGTAAATAAAATTGAATTTAATTTACGCAATATGTCGGCCATTAATTTGTGTCGTTACATTTATTTTATAGAATTTTAGGATATTTGCGGTTAGTTAATTTACGCACTCATCACCTGTTAGCATATTTGTATTTATATTTCCAAATGTGATAGCTAAATCTATGTTATAAGGGTATACTGTACTATGTTAATTCGTTTATTTATATCTTTTATAAAACTTTTAGTTAGATTTCCTTAAAATATTTATTAATCAATAGACTAAACATATTTATTCCATATTTTAATCATTTATTTTTTTATTTGCGGTTATTGTTTCCTACTCATGGCTTCTGCAGATATCATTGAAGAGGTTCCCGATGTATTTTCTGAATTGACATACGAAGACAAATTAAAATATTTATCTCCTATTGCTCAGCCACTTGCTTCAGAAAAACTATGCAAAAGGTTGTTGAAGTTAGCCAAAAAGGCTCATTCTTTGAAATGCGTTACTGCTGGTGTTAAAAATGTTATAAAGGATATCACAAAGAAAAACAAGACTGGTATTGTGATCATTGGTGGTGACTGTTATCCGATTGATATAATTTCACATTTACCAGTAATTTTGGAAGAGAACAACATACCCTATTGTTACGTTCCTTTTACTTCAGACATTAGTCTGAAGGTTGGACAGCAGGCCAGTTGCGCTTTATTGATGTCTTCAGAGGAGTATGAGGATCTATTTAATAAATGTTATGCCGCTGTTGATGAATTACCTTTGCCAATAAAGTAATTATTTATAATATAAAGTTCTTTTAACATTACTGGCAATATGTATGTCGGTTACGACGAAATGTTGTGTGTATATCCATTTCGACTGACATTTCCTCTGGGTTTTATTGATTCTAACTTAATCATTGAAGTCGTCAAGATGAGTGGGAAAACGAGATAACGTGGCTATATAATTAAAGATACGCCAGTTGAATAAAGCTTCCGTAATTCGTATCCTTGTCGATACTATCCTATTCAAAGACAGCTTTGCTTATTTGCGCGATGCCTTTTTGTAGGATTGTGGATTACTTTTTGCATGTCCTTTACTTGTTCTGTTATGATTAATGATATACAATTGGTGACTGCCGATATGCTTACCTTTACACTTGATTTGTGCCTGGGTCATTTCAATTGTTAAGCTTGGTGACTTTGTTCCAATTTAAAGAGAAATTTGAAGTCGAGGATAAAAGTAAAATCAGTAGGATCTTTTATAAATGGGATCAGTGTAAAACAAACTGGCTTAAAGCTATTCATATGGAAATCATTTGAATCTAAAGATTAAGCTGTGAACGCCGTGCTCTAATTTGGATAATAACAGCAAACGGAGAAGACTGGTTTATGCTGCCTCACGTATTAATTTGATTTAATTTACGCTTCTACTATTCAGGATTTCAGGTGAAGTTTATCCTATGAGTCGCCTCGGCAGCTAATACTGTTGTATTATTGTGGTGTCACTATAGCTTAGATTTCTAATGTAATTAATGTCTGCTAATGCATTCAAATGCAGTTATTATCTCGTCCAATTACGTCTTGCGGGTGCCATACGTTTTTACGCGCCATTATTCCGCAATAAGTCTTGACTTGTGTTGCCACAAATAATAATGAACTTGTGCTGTGTATTGATTAAACCGGTCTTGTTATGAAAACTTAATTTTAACAATCGAAATCTCACTATTAAATATAGCCGGTAATCGATTTCAGAATTTGGGCCAGGACACGAATGAGGATAATAATTATAGAATCGTGTGTATGGTGTTAAATTCTAAAATCAAATTTAATATGAGGATTTCGTTTGTAATTTTCTGTCCATGTAATGAAGGTAACAGGCCAAACAGCACTTAAGCGCTTTGTATGTGCACGTGGCTTTGTCTCTATCATGCGGCGAATTAATGTTCTTAACGTTAATTATCTCCTAAATGCTTTTGTGTCATGTAGGTCCACAAAAAACAAATAAATTTAGCGAAAGGTACAAAACGAACATATGGCTTAAAATGAATATTGATTGGACGGGAAGTGATAACGATTATTTAAATGAGGGTCGCGATTTTGATATAAGCATCATTCCCGATATATACATGTATTTGTCAGTGTAAACTAGGCATTGTATAATGTAGAAAAGGTAATTAATCCAGTAGACCGGTATTTGTCCTTTGTACTGTCAAGAATTTGTCACAGACTGGGCTCGAAACTGAGCTCGTTTGCTTCAGTGTGTAACTGATTAAATACAGAAGTCCGGACTATTTCAACACTAAACAAGAACTGTCCAGAGTCCATACCGAATCGGCCATCACACATGATACGAATTATCGCCTTATTTGTTGATCCATGAAGGTTGGTTAAGCGAAATCAGGTACTGGGAACACCTACACTTCTGATTCCGCATCTTTCCTTCCTATTTTCTCCTCTAACGTTCTTTTATATGTATGTTGGGTATATCACTAAGCCCGATTTCTGATCGTCTGTTATTGCAAACTGCTCACGCACATGCTAGCGCGTTGAATTTGCGAACATTAAAACATTGCACAACACAAAGATATAGCACGTATGTTGGATATGTTAGAAATCAATTTGTGGCACGTTTTTGAAACAATATTGAGGGATCCTACTTGCAATACAGTACTGGATCACCATCCTTATTTACGCGATATTGAATTCAAATTTCCGACTCCGCTTAGTTGGTTAATGAGTAGTCAGTTGTGCTTTCAGCCAATGGGATTAAGCTTAATGAGCTGAATAGTTCTATGTGAAAAACCGACTTTGTGCGGCGTGCTTAAATACGTCTACTAAAATCAGAGCAAGATACCTTATTTAGCGTTTACTTTTCGTTGTGTGTATATTCTCTTACCGATTGCAGGACGGACGACAACAATGATGCTCTTTATTACGACCTAAGCTGTTCACTAAATAGAGAAAGAAGTTCAAATTTAGTCATGATTATAGCGACATGAATACTCAATTTGAGCTCTTACGCAATGCAGAATTTCGTCTAGGTTTTAAGTACATTTTATCTAGATGTGCAACGACAATAGTGAACTAACGTTGGATAATTGCGCGTAGCACATTATTTGTGTAGCACGAAATTTAGACGTATAACATGGTTTGTGCCAATGGCGTCCTCCGGCCTCTGGACAATTTTGAACCAAAATGGGTCATGTTGTAATTAGTTGTAGGTGACGTAACGGCGTTCAGGACTGTTGTTCGTTTTTGAGCACGTATGTATTTATCTTTTGTAGATTGAAACTGAAATTTTTCGGAAAAGTAAATATGAATAAACCTCAAATAGATGTAAGTTAGCCAAAAAGGCTCATTCTTTGAAATGCGTTACTGCTGGTGTTAAAAATGTTATAAAGGATATCACAAAGAAAAACAAGACTGGTATTGTGATCATTGGTGGTGACTGTTATCCGATTGATATAATTTCACATTTACCAGTAATTTTGGAAGAGAACAACATACCCTATTGTTACGTTCCTTTTACTTCAGACATTAGTCTGAAGGTTGGACAGCAGGCCAGTTGCGCTTTATTGATGTCTTCAGAGGAGTATGAGGATCTATTTAATAAATGTTATGCCGCTGTTGATGAATTACCTTTGCCAATAAAGTAATTATTTATAATATAAAGTTCTTTTAACATTACTGGCAATATGTATGTCGGTTACGACGAAATGTTGTGTGTATATCCATTTCGACTGACATTTCCTCTGGGTTTTATTGATTCTAACTTAATCATTGAAGTCGTCAAGATGAGTGGGAAAACGAGATAACGTGGCTATATAATTAAAGATACGCCAGTTGAATAAAGCTTCCGTAATTCGTATCCTTGTCGATACTATCCTATTCAAAGACAGCTTTGCTTATTTGCGCGATGCCTTTTTGTAGGATTGTGGATTACTTTTTGCATGTCCTTTACTTGTTCTGTTATGATTAATGATATACAATTGGTGACTGCCGATATGCTTACCTTTACACTTGATTTGTGCCTGGGTCATTTCAATTGTTAAGCTTGGTGACTTTGTTCCAATTTAAAGAGAAATTTGAAGTCGAGGATAAAAGTAAAATCAGTAGGATCTTTTATAAATGGGATCAGTGTAAAACAAACTGGCTTAAAGCTATTCATATGGAAATCATTTGAATCTAAAGATTAAGCTGTGAACGCCGTGCTCTAATTTGGATAATAACAGCAAACGGAGAAGACTGGTTTATGCTGCCTCACGTATTAATTTGATTTAATTTACGCTTCTACTATTCAGGATTTCAGGTGAAGTTTATCCTATGAGTCGCCTCGGCAGCTAATACTGTTGTATTATTGTGGTGTCACTATAGCTTAGATTTCTAATGTAATTAATGTCTGCTAATGCATTCAAATGCAGTTATTATCTCGTCCAATTACGTCTTGCGGGTGCCATACGTTTTTACGCGCCATTATTCCGCAATAAGTCTTGACTTGTGTTGCCACAAATAATAATGAACTTGTGCTGTGTATTGATTAAACCGGTCTTGTTATGAAAACTTAATTTTAACAATCGAAATCTCACTATTAAATATAGCCGGTAATCGATTTCAGAATTTGGGCCAGGACACGAATGAGGATAATAATTATAGAATCGTGTGTATGGTGTTAAATTCTAAAATCAAATTTAATATGAGGATTTCGTTTGTAATTTTCTGTCCATGTAATGAAGGTAACAGGCCAAACAGCACTTAAGCGCTTTGTATGTGCACGTGGCTTTGTCTCTATCATGCGGCGAATTAATGTTCTTAACGTTAATTATCTCCTAAATGCTTTTGTGTCATGTAGGTCCACAAAAAACAAATAAATTTAGCGAAAGGTACAAAACGAACATATGGCTTAAAATGAATATTGATTGGACGGGAAGTGATAACGATTATTTAAATGAGGGTCGCGATTTTGATATAAGCATCATTCCCGATATATACATGTATTTGTCAGTGTAAACTAGGCATTGTATAATGTAGAAAAGGTAATTAATCCAGTAGACCGGTATTTGTCCTTTGTACTGTCAAGAATTTGTCACAGACTGGGCTCGAAACTGAGCTCGTTTGCTTCAGTGTGTAACTGATTAAATACAGAAGTCCGGACTATTTCAACACTAAACAAGAACTGTCCAGAGTCCATACCGAATCGGCCATCACACATGATACGAATTATCGCCTTATTTGTTGATCCATGAAGGTTGGTTAAGCGAAATCAGGTACTGGGAACACCTACACTTCTGATTCCGCATCTTTCCTTCCTATTTTCTCCTCTAACGTTCTTTTATATGTATGTTGGGTATATCACTAAGCCCGATTTCTGATCGTCTGTTATTGCAAACTGCTCACGCACATGCTAGCGCGTTGAATTTGCGAACATTAAAACATTGCACAACACAAAGATATAGCACGTATGTTGGATATGTTAGAAATCAATTTGTGGCACGTTTTTGAAACAATATTGAGGGATCCTACTTGCAATACAGTACTGGATCACCATCCTTATTTACGCGATATTGAATTCAAATTTCCGACTCCGCTTAGTTGGTTAATGAGTAGTCAGTTGTGCTTTCAGCCAATGGGATTAAGCTTAATGAGCTGAATAGTTCTATGTGAAAAACCGACTTTGTGCGGCGTGCTTAAATACGTCTACTAAAATCAGAGCAAGATACCTTATTTAGCGTTTACTTTTCGTTGTGTGTATATTCTCTTACCGATTGCAGGACGGACGACAACAATGATGCTCTTTATTACGACCTAAGCTGTTCACTAAATAGAGAAAGAAGTTCAAATTTAGTCATGATTATAGCGACATGAATACTCAATTTGAGCTCTTACGCAATGCAGAATTTCGTCTAGGTTTTAAGTACATTTTATCTAGATGTGCAACGACAATAGTGAACTAACGTTGGATAATTGCGCGTAGCACATTATTTGTGTAGCACGAAATTTAGACGTATAACATGGTTTGTGCCAATGGCGTCCTCCGGCCTCTGGACAATTTTGAACCAAAATGGGTCATGTTGTAATTAGTTGTAGGTGACGTAACGGCGTTCAGGACTGTTGTTCGTTTTTGAGCACGTATGTATTTATCTTTTGTAGATTGAAACTGAAATTTTTCGGAAAAGTAAATATGAATAAACCTCAAATAGATGTAAGTTAGCCAAAAAGGCTCATTCTTTGAAATGCGTTACTGCTGGTGTTAAAAATGTTATAAAGGATATCACAAAGAAAAACAAGACTGGTATTGTGATCATTGGTGGTGACTGTTATCCGATTGATATAATTTCACATTTACCAGTAATTTTGGAAGAGAACAACATACCCTATTGTTACGTTCCTTTTACTTCAGACATTAGTCTGAAGGTTGGACAGCAGGCCAGTTGCGCTTTATTGATGTCTTCAGAGGAGTATGAGGATCTATTTAATAAATGTTATGCCGCTGTTGATGAATTACCTTTGCCAATAAAGTAATTATTTATAATATAAAGTTCTTTTAACATTACTGGCAATATGTATGTCGGTTACGACGAAATGTTGTGTGTATATCCATTTCGACTGACATTTCCTCTGGGTTTTATTGATTCTAACTTAATCATTGAAGTCGTCAAGATGAGTGGGAAAACGAGATAACGTGGCTATATAATTAAAGATACGCCAGTTGAATAAAGCTTCCGTAATTCGTATCCTTGTCGATACTATCCTATTCAAAGACAGCTTTGCTTATTTGCGCGATGCCTTTTTGTAGGATTGTGGATTACTTTTTGCATGTCCTTTACTTGTTCTGTTATGATTAATGATATACAATTGGTGACTGCCGATATGCTTACCTTTACACTTGATTTGTGCCTGGGTCATTTCAATTGTTAAGCTTGGTGACTTTGTTCCAATTTAAAGAGAAATTTGAAGTCGAGGATAAAAGTAAAATCAGTAGGATCTTTTATAAATGGGATCAGTGTAAAACAAACTGGCTTAAAGCTATTCATATGGAAATCATTTGAATCTAAAGATTAAGCTGTGAACGCCGTGCTCTAATTTGGATAATAACAGCAAACGGAGAAGACTGGTTTATGCTGCCTCACGTATTAATTTGATTTAATTTACGCTTCTACTATTCAGGATTTCAGGTGAAGTTTATCCTATGAGTCGCCTCGGCAGCTAATACTGTTGTATTATTGTGGTGTCACTATAGCTTAGATTTCTAATGTAATTAATGTCTGCTAATGCATTCAAATGCAGTTATTATCTCGTCCAATTACGTCTTGCGGGTGCCATACGTTTTTACGCGCCATTATTCCGCAATAAGTCTTGACTTGTGTTGCCACAAATAATAATGAACTTGTGCTGTGTATTGATTAAACCGGTCTTGTTATGAAAACTTAATTTTAACAATCGAAATCTCACTATTAAATATAGCCGGTAATCGATTTCAGAATTTGGGCCAGGACACGAATGAGGATAATAATTATAGAATCGTGTGTATGGTGTTAAATTCTAAAATCAAATTTAATATGAGGATTTCGTTTGTAATTTTCTGTCCATGTAATGAAGGTAACAGGCCAAACAGCACTTAAGCGCTTTGTATGTGCACGTGGCTTTGTCTCTATCATGCGGCGAATTAATGTTCTTAACGTTAATTATCTCCTAAATGCTTTTGTGTCATGTAGGTCCACAAAAAACAAATAAATTTAGCGAAAGGTACAAAACGAACATATGGCTTAAAATGAATATTGATTGGACGGGAAGTGATAACGATTATTTAAATGAGGGTCGCGATTTTGATATAAGCATCATTCCCGATATATACATGTATTTGTCAGTGTAAACTAGGCATTGTATAATGTACAAAAGGTAATTAATCCAGTAGACCGGTATTTGTCCTTTGTACTGTCAAGAATTTGTCACAGACTGGGCTCGAAACTGAGCTCGTTTGCTTCAGTGTGTAACTGATTAAATACAGAAGTCCGGACTATTTCAACACTAAACAAGAACTGTCCAGAGTCCATACCGAATCGGCCATCACACATGATACGAATTATCGCCTTATTTGTTGATCCATGAAGGTTGGTTAAGCGAAATCAGGTACTGGGAACACCTACACTTCTGATTCCGCATCTTTCCTTCCTATTTTCTCCTCTAACGTTCTTTTATATGTATGTTGGGTATATCACTAAGCCCGATTTCTGATCGTCTGTTATTGCAAACTGCTCACGCACATGCTAGCGCGTTGAATTTGCGAACATTAAAACATTGCACAACACAAAGATATAGCACGTATGTTGGATATGTTAGAAATCAATTTGTGGCACGTTTTTGAAACAATATTGAGGGATCCTACTTGCAATACAGTACTGGATCACCATCCTTATTTACGCGATATTGAATTCAAATTTCCGACTCCGCTTAGTTGGTTAATGAGTAGTCAGTTGTGCTTTCAGCCAATGGGATTAAGCTTAATGAGCTGAATAGTTCTATGTGAAAAACCGACTTTGTGCGGCGTGCTTAAATACGTCCACTAAAATCAGAGCAAGATACCTTATTTAGCGTTTACTTTTCGTTGTGTGTATATTCTCTTACCGATTGCAGGACGGACGACAACAATGATGCTCTTTATTACGACCTAAGCTGTTCACTAAATAGAGAAAGAAGTTCAAATTTAGTCATGATTATAGCGACATGAATACTCAATTTGAGCTCTTACGCAATGCAGAATTTCGTCTAGGTTTTAAGTACATTTTATCTAGATGTGCAACGACAATAGTGAACTAACGTTGGATAATTGCGCGTAGCACATTATTTGTGTAGCACGAAATTTAGACGTATAACATGGTTTGTGCCAATGGCGTCCTCCGGCCTCTGGACAATTTTGAACCAAAATGGGTCATGTTGTAATTAGTTGTAGGTGACGTAACGGCGTTCAGGACTGTTGTTCGTTTTTGAGCACGTATGTATTTATCTTTTGTAGATTGAAACTGAAATTTTTCGGAAAAGTAAATATGAATAAACCTCAAATAGATGTAAGGAAATAAACAGCCGTCTTCCACAAAAATATGACGATATTCTAAAATAAAAGTTAATTGGTCTTGATGGTGAAAATTCGAACTTATATGGACGGAGATTAATCCACTATGTACGGTGCAGATACACCTGTAGAAATATTCATTGTCTCGAAAAGTCTATGAGATGTAACCGAAGTTAAAATTATTTTCACAGTGTGGATAAAGGAGTTAATCGTCACGTGGTTAAAGCTAGATGCAATAACAGTGTCGATAGTAGAATAGACGTTAGGACATTGCAGAGTTGAACTTAAACAAAGTAGAACACATTGTAAACGGATTAACATAAGAGTTCATAAATGATTGCTATCCTGTCGGAACAAGACTGGTTATGAAAGCGGCTTACACTTCGTGGAAGAAAGTTGAATAATGATCTAGATCTGAAAGTTTTCATTGTCTACATAATAATGATAAAAATAAATATTTCTTTGGTAACAAAGCCACATTCGTGTAGCATGTTTTTTGACAGAATGTTATGTCAATTGATAAGTCTATTAGTAAATATATCTGGCGGAGAGGATGCTATGTTTATAAATGAAAGAACATTTGTTGGGCGATATTGATTTAAGCTTTTGTCCAAATATATGCATATATTTGTCAGTATAAACTAGGTATTGTATAATGTAGAGAAGGAAATCCGTCCGGTAGACTGGTTTCGTCCTTATTGAGAACTCTTCATGTATTGTCAAGAATTTTCCAAGGACAGAGTTCGAAACTGGGCAAGTTTGCTTCGGAGTATGTGACTCTAATCACTGAGCCGCCATGCCGCATGCTACAAAACTTCTAGTTATACTAACTAGTGTTTCTTGGTCTGCCTTTCCTTTCGATTTAGACTATTTGAAAGTTCCAACTAACCACCTAAAATATGCCATTATAGAACAGACACCACCCTCTCTGAGGAAGTGGTAATGCGTTTGGCATTTTCGTATTTAAACGGACATTGGTTGCGCGGGTGGTGATAAAAATTATTTAAATCATGTTTTCGATCTTGACACAAACACCAGTCCCAGTATATGCATAATTTTGTCAGTACAAACTAAGTATTGTATAATGTAAAGACAGTTCATCCAATAGACCGGTTTCGTTATTATTTTATGCTGACAAATGCTTGCATATAATGTGACTGGTATTTATATCAAGACCGCATCCTTAATTTAAATGCTTTTTTTCACCCGAGGAACTAATATTCGTTTAAGTTTATAACATTTAAATTAAATACAACCCGAGGTAGCGTAATTTCTGCATTTTAATGACAGATAGGGAGTCGTTAATTGTAGCCTTAAGTCTAAATAGATGTTGTAAAGGCTAAACCTAAAGTAATGGATAACCAAGAAAGATTAATTAGGCTGGAGCTGAAAATTGTGTGCAGCGTGTATCAAAAGGCTCGGTGGTTAAAGCAAAAGACTCAGAAGAAGACGTGTCTAGGTTGGAGCCCTGTCCGCGGTAAATTCTGGACTACGTGAAGTGTTCGAAATAAGGACGAAATTAGTTTACTGGATGTATAGTAAAAAATAGATACTAAGCTGTCAAAGGGTATTACTGGAAATCAATTCGTTTTGGTACGTCATAAGTAGTAACAAGGAAGAATATTTAGATTAAGAAGATTATATTTAAGTCAGCATGGACAAAATTTGTAATAATAATAAATTTATTTGGCAACAAAGGCCAACTGGCCCAACAATTGAAATGATAAGGTACAAATCAAAAGTAGGATATGTAAAGTTGAATGAAATTGTGACTAGCAAAGTATTTAACGATAAGGATGAAAAGAGTTGTGAAAGAGAAGCGCTTTCATCAACTTCGTGATAGGTCGTTCTGAGGAGAAAGAGATTCCATTTGACTAGGTAAGGATCGACTAGATTAAGGATCGTGAAGAGTCCGAGTATCAATGCAGGATTTGCTGTCGTCGGATGAACGAATTTGAGACTGAGTTAGAAGGCGAGGAAGGACCAGCTACAGACATCGACCGTCGGAATTCTTTGTCGTAATTTTCGAGTTTCTGTAGGGTAGTATTGACTAGGATAAAGTCGACTAGATTGAAGCTTGTGGAGAGTCAAAATATCAGTGTCGCGTGCAGGGTTCACTGACTTCAGCTGAATGAGGTTACGACTGTTGGAAGGCGAGGAAGAACCAGCGTCAGATGTATACCGTCAGATGGTCCAGCAGACTTTTCGAGTTTCCGATCGTTTGCTGAAACAAAATGAAGAGAATTAGTAGAGCAAATTATGGCAAAGTACTTAATACTTGGATGCAGTAATCAAAAATGGTATTGGAGAGCCCAGATTTGACGTTTAGAATCAAAGGCGACTTGTCGAAATTGGAGGCTGAGCAAGAAGAAACTTAACGCTCCGAAACTAGTTAAAAGCCTATGGGTAAAAAAGTATTATGAGTGAAGAATGAACCAGTTGCGCTTCCAATCAGAGTTCTCGCATAGGAATTTGTTGAAAGAAGTGACTGTGAGCCGCCTTCTTAAACTCATGCTAGGATAGGAGCTTTATTTCCGCAGGTAGTGCGTTGAATACACTTGTGGCTTTGGAAAAGCGATAGATTTTGTTGAATATATTGGGAGTGTGGTTGGATTGAATTGAAGAGTTGCTATAGCGCGTAGCGTAGTGGTGACTTGGGTGAGCGAAATTTGACAGTGACAGGCAAGTCGTGATCTTAGGAATGAAAGAAATGACTCGTAAGTGTCGGGTAAACCGTAGCGGGGGAAGATTAGCCAGGGCCAGGTGTTTTCAATAGTTACGGCTGTGAGGAAGACACGATTTAGAAATCTATAAGAAATATGTTCGATGGCGTAAGAGGAGGCTAGTGTGATAGGCAGTAAAATTCGCTAGCATATGAGATGAGAGGTGCGAAATAGACATTAAATAATGTGAGTTGAAGAGTGGGGTTGTTGGTCTTGAAGCAGATCAAACTGGTTCACTTGAAGAGTTTGGAAGTAGTTTGTTTAAGATGTGGGGAGAAGTCTAGTGATTTAGAAAAATAGATACCAAAGTGCTTGGCCGAGTCAATTATTTCGATATCAGAGGAACAATTTGCATTCGGGAGAGAACAGAATGGGTCGGAGGTAAGTTTCATCAGACGAGTCTTATCGGGATTTAGTTTAAGATCGATTCTGCTGAGCTGAGAGTGTAACGAAGATAAAAGTTGAGTAATAAGATGTGAGGAAGGGTTGGGTGATGTTGGGCTACTGAATATTATTACCATGTGATCTGCATATTTGAACAGCTTTAAAAGGTTGTCCTCGACCTGCACCTGTGCGAGTGTTAGGTTGAAAAATATAGGACCAAGTACTGAACTCTGGGGGACTCCAGATCGGATAAGGGCTGACCTCTAGTGATTATTTCCGATCATAAGAGTTGTGTAACTGATAAGATTGATGTTGCTGCCGCAAATACCACTGCTCAATATGGCAGATTCAATTGCCGAAAACGATAATGAATCAAAATCCTTAGATATATCTAGGAAGAGGCAGTGAATTCGTGACCTTTAGAAATAAAAGAGTAGCAGCGATTAAAAACACTGGCCATTTAAGAAGCCATATTGATCATCAAGGAGGCAGGAGTTATCTCGAGACTTAATAAAAGGATAAATTAATTTATATAAAATCCTGTCGAAGATTTTGAAAGCAGGAACGATAGTTATTTGGCGGAGATCGTTGAATGAGGAGATCGACGATGTCCAATCTTTTTGGATAGGAGAGATCGTCGAGTTAAGCCACTCCAGGGGAAGAAAGGTAGTTTCGAGACATCGTTTGATAACATCAGCAACCATAGAGTGGTTGTTCCAACCTAGAAGAGCAATCATGTTGACGGAGACACCGTATTGATCAAATTGGTGTTGAGATTTAATGTCTTTGATTGCTTGAATGACGGTGGCCGGCGAAATGTTGAACCGACGCAGATTCTCAGCGTCACCGTTATCGAGCATCTCAGCTGAGAAGTTTATGTTTGTAGTTTTGGACTTTTGTAACATTTTTTTGATGACTGCGAATTTTTTCGGGAATTGGGTGCTGTTCGTATGCGTCTTTCGATGCCGAGCACTTGTTTGTTGATTACTTGTTTAATGAGCTCATCGATACAGTAGAGTGCGTGAGCACGAACAAGTGATGAGGTGCGTAATCTAGATTTGCATAAAAGGTTGTGTCGTGCTTTAAACAAGGTGTTCTTATCTTAATCTTAGTGACTCATGCGTTTTGGGCTTACTGGGAACTCCTGAGTAAATGCCGAAATTTAACACAAAATCCATCATAATTTTAATAAAGCAATGGTAAATAAAATAATAGGTTACTCTTCTAGACGTCCCAGCATTTAAATCAAATTAACATATAGAGTGCAAATAGTAATCATTCGCAATCATGATCGTCCTCGTCATCATAGACAGAAAACTAACAAGTGCTTTGCTGCTATTTATATATGAATAAAAGAGAAAATAAAGATAATTTTATTTAAAAAGTTACATAAATACATGAAAAATATAATAAAAAAACAAAACGACTACTCATAGAGATAGGATCTAGTTCAAATGGACTAGGAACTACAACTACATATGGAAATCTGGAGTTACATCATTATGGCGAAGTCACCTATAAGGCAAGGCGATATCATTTAAAAAACGACCAAACCTATAAGATAACCCTGCCCAAATAAGAAAAATAATGTTTAGCTGATTAAACAATAAATCTGTAACAGGATCTCCAGTGAACTCTATTCCGCGTCATTTCGCGCAGGGTTTTCAACTGCGTTCTCTACTATCCAATTTTAGTATAATCAGCTTTGACTGTTTCTGTTATGTCTAAATCTGTTCAACATTTTTTCATACGTCATTGTAGAACTGGTTGATAATATTATACTCTAAATCACATTATTATAAACCTACATGTTTCTTTATGTATCCGTACATGTGCATAAGCACACACGCATATATATATATATATATATATATATATATATATATATATATATATATAAAGACAATTACTAGCTGTTAACCATGAATATTTTCTATTATTATTATTTTGTTACGTTATTCGCACATCATACTAATATATAAAATACATATAAATATGTATAAAAACATATATATATATATATACTATATATATATATATATATATATATATATATATATATATATATATATATATATATATATAAAAGCAACAGTGTGAGTCAAATGTCTAATATATCATTAATTGATAATTTTTCCTTCCTATTTAATTAGTTTAATCTAATTCTCTTACTATTATTTCAATATTTATACCACCTTAAATATATAGACATATATATATATATATATATATATATATAATGTTAACATATATATATATATATATAAAATGATTAATATGCGTATATGTACCATATTATATTATGTATATATATATAATACGGATAGACCTATCTATCTATATAAACGTCTATCTACAACATTTTGAGTTCCACTTTAAAATTTAACAATAATTGATTGCGCGGGTGGTGGTAACAGTTTTTCAAATTAAGTTTGCGAGCTTGAAGTGAACACCAATCCCATTGTATTTAACCAGTCGTCGAACAACATAACAAAACTACCGCCAGCCGCAACACACTGACGCGTTTCGACCTTCCATGATCATCATCAGAGTACGACGGCAAACTGACTATCGAGGATTAAACCGCATTGAATATATATGGAAATCAAATTTAGATATGCGGCTCTCACCTCTAGCAGTTTCGCATACATTGAACTTGACTGGAAATGTCGGCTGCACAATTTCTATGCAGTCACGAACATTAACTGTTTGTAGCTTTCACAAAATATACATAGACACTTGTTAGCTGTTAGCCACTTATTATTCCTTCATTACGGTATTCACACCTTATATAAATATTTAAAATACATAAATACGTATAAAAGCATATATATAAATATAAGCATTAGTGTGAGTCAAATGTCTCTAATCTAATGTCCTATCTCCTAACCATTGGGAAATCTGTATACCATCTTCTAAATCATTTTTTGAGAAAGATAAGGATATAGGAATTGATATCCTTCTAGGTCATTCACAATCAGTTTTGTATAAGCGGAGTTTCTTACTTAGGTTCCCACTTAATTCAGGTTCTTCTGCCTCCTGTTTTCTGACCCTAGAAAATGCTTCATTAAATATTGGACCTAATGATTTTTCTACAGATTTTACATTCATTGAATCCTCCCTGATTTTATTTCAATCAGTTGATGTAGTCATTGATGAGGTCACTGTATCATTGACCGAAGTGGCAATCGGGAGTGATGACTGGATTGCTCACCTTGAATATGCTGATGATGTAAGTAAAAAGGGTGACGAACTCCCGGAGAGCTATTAATTGCTTTCAAGGAGTTCATTCAACACGATACGAAGCTAAACGCCCAAAAACGGGCATTATGTATAATTTTAATCCAGAAACTAAGGTTGTGTAAATTGATGCCCTATAGCCGGTCGTTAATCAATTCTTCCATATAGGTCTCCTGGTAAAACTGTACGGATCGGCTTTTGTCAAGATTAACATGAATATATATTTTGGACGTGATCTCGAATATCCTTATTGGCGAGATGGTGGACGATATTTACCCATCGAACTGGCCGTTCTCTAGGAGCAGTATACTGCTTCTGTTGCCCATTATATAATGTATTCGTCGAATATGGCGTCTTTAAATATTGACGTTGTTTCCACACCACTGGCTGTCGCAGTTTGTCGCAGACTTGTTAATTATGCCGCGAAGATTTCCAATAAGGTATGTTGCTCCTGCCGGAGGTTGCAACGGGACTCATGCGCGAAGTCGCAGTTGCCAATTTGTTGGTCATCATGACCGAAATTAGAAGAGCCTGAATTCTTTCTTCCAGGCCTTCCGGGGCGTGTCAGGGTATCGAGGAGCATCTCACTCAGTAATAGTTTCAATTTGTACAGTTATGAAAAAATCTCCTGTGGCCTGGCTCGAAAGTGATCCAACACTCATCTTTCAAAATTTTTCATACTTCAGGTCGACAGGCAATTTTAATTGGACTGCAGATAATTCCTGGACAACCACACGCATAATAGGTGCTTCTAATGAAAATTATTGTGCTCGAACTGAGGCTTCAAATTTGTCGAACCAAAACTGTGGCCTTTCCACATCCAAATGTGCAATAATCGGCTGAAATTCTGATGACAGTCGGAAAAAACAGTCAATTCGAATGAAAATACCGACATATTTCCGTCTGCGTCCTCTTAGGCGCGGTCTTCATTGTTAACTTCACCTATTAGTGTGCCATCCAGCCGAGACTTAATTATCCCTATTTTTGCAGTCAAGGTGCTCATTTGTGCAGTTAATCCTCTTACTAAGTTTTCCAATCAGTCAGAAGCCATTTTGTTTATTTTCACACAAATGCTTTGTTTTCAATCAATAATATATAGGATTTTGCTCGTATAAGGCGCATAGATTTAATAAAACAAAAATTCAAATATTTATTATTTCATGTTCACTTCTGCGGCTCGAATGCTACTTCCATCATTGTGGTGACTGCTTCATCATAATACGTGTGCTTCTGCGAGGACACTGTTGAATTCATGCCAGTCCTAGATGGACCCTTGGTGCGTTCTCGGTCTCAAAGGTGGCTATTGCTACATGAGATCATTAAGGCAATTCGACAATTTCCTACCGACAGTAACATTATAGCAATAGCGTCAAGAAAATGTTATATTTAAATCTCCAAAACGAACCTAAGATAATAGATGAAGAATGATAACAAATAATGAAGTATAAACTTATAAGATAATCCCATAATTAGTTAATGACTCGGTAATTCATAATCCCCGCCAAAGTTCTAATTCTTTTAATTCAGCGAGTTTCCGATTCTGATTTGAGAAATCTTCGCTACAAACAATTACTAATCGTGCTTTGTGATTTTTTATGGCTGGTCAGTTCATTATTTCATCTCTAGATTTAATTTCAATTGACTCTTTTATCAGTCTGTTACGACCACATTTATATGCGTCTGCAACCATCCCAGTTAATTTTATGCTCTGTCTCTATTGTATGGGTGCAAGATTTGGTCTATTAACATGCCAATATTAGCATGCGGTTCAATGTTCCCCTTTCTTACCTCAGTTGGGCGCATTGTTTAACCCACGTGCATGAGGTTACAGTCTTTACGTGTAAATTCGTGCACTCCTGATGAGATTAATGATTTAATTTTCTAATTTTATTTGGGAAGTTTAGTGCCTAGGGAAATTGTATGAAAATTTGTTTCAAGTGCTACCGTTTTTATTTTTTTACTTAGTTTGGAGTCAGTTATTACTGGTCCACTTTTATTCTATCTGACACAATTATGATTAAATTTACTATTGACGCTCATCATGTTTGATTCCATTTACTTTAGAGGGCTCCCATTAGCGCTGAATATTTCTCGCAGTTTACCTAATTCAATCTCCCCATGTTTCGTATCTGTTATTCTCAAGCTTTTAACGGTCATAAATTTTAAGATACCGAGTTTCATTCTAAAGGGATGATATGACTCAAAATTAAGAAGGATACCTGAGAAAATATCTTTCCTATAAATATCTTGTTCTAGTTTTGTACAATTTTTTTATTAATTTGATATCTGGAAATGCTAAATCACCACATGATATTTTTCCTATCTCAAATTTTATTTCGCTCACATGATTGAATAAGTTTAAGAAATTTATCAGTTCATCCGCCCCATGATTCCAAATAAGTAATATGTCATCAAAGAATCGAACATATGATTTGGAATTTAGGGGTGTCATATCTAAGGAGTTTTTCTCCATATAATGTATGAAGATATTTTTTGTTGGGACTGACATTTGTTGTTCCATCGAAAAGCCTCTTATTTGTTTATACAATTCATTCGTGAATATAAAATAAGAAGATGAAATACATGTGTTTGTTATCTCCATGACATTTAACATTGTCATTATACTTCCTTCTAATACTTACCGGTGATCAATCAGGAAACAATGAAAATAGGTCAGTGTTTTTGGTACTGGTATAAATGTGTACATTGGCACCAAATCTAAACTCGCCAATCTATTGTTTTCATTTAGATCACATTTATTGACGATTTCAATCAAAGGGTATTAATTCATTAATGGATGGTCTAAGAAGTTCGAATAGTTCCTTATTGTACGGTATAGAAACAGACATTTAATATATTGCAGAGTATTTGACATGAAAAATAATTCTTAAAGTTTTACACAGTTTATATACCTTTATTAGACCATGCTCTCTAGGCGCAACTTTATCTCTTCTTATGAGAGTGGTGTCATGTGATTGATCTCTTTCACCATTAGCAATCATGCTATTCATGAGTAATTTAGCTTCTCCTTATAACTTATTCGTAAATCAAGTTTGCGAGCTTGAAGTAAACACCAATCCCATTGTATTTAACCAGTCGTGGAACAACATAACAAAACTACCGTCGACTGGTTAAATACAATGGGATTGGTGTTTACTTCAAGCTCGCAAACTTGATTTAAAGAATTGTTACCACCACCCGCGCAAACAATTATTGTTAACTTATTCATAGGTTTTGTTATGTTATTCGACTGGTTAAATACAATAGGATTGGTGCTTTTTATCTTACAGGTTGTTTATAGATTTAACGTGTATATATATATATATATATATATATATATATAATAATAATAATAATAATAATAATTACCAATAATAATAATAATAATACATTTATTTGGCATCAAGGGCCAACTGGCCCGACCATTGAAATAGCAAATCAAGGGTAGGATATGTGGAGGTGAGTGGAATTGTGACTAGCAAAGTATTTAATAGCGGGAGGGTTGGAGGGGAAAAGTTATCAATAACATCAAGATAGTTCAATCTGGTGAAAAATAAATATAAACGAAGTTCCATTTGACTAGACAAGATCAATTGGAGATAGTCCGTGAAGTATCAGATCTTCAAGGTGAATGTGAGATCGAAAACAAAGATGAAGATGAAAAGATGGCGGCCCGGAGGTAGACGTCGACCGATGGAGTCCATTGTCGTGACGATTGAATTGATGGAGCAAAGCATGGACATGGATGGAATCAGCAGGATTGAGGCGGGCGAGTCTTGCAGGGATCGCAGGCATCCGTAGAACGTGATTGTGATTGAAAGAAGACCAGGTAGAGTCGAAGTCCGAAGCGAACCGTTGGTGGATCGGTAGGTTTCTGGTCCTCCGCTGAAACAAGAAAGAAAAGAGTTGGATGAGCAAAACGTAGTAGAGTATCCACAATGTGGATATAATGGGGTTAGGAATGGGCTGAGAGGTGGTATTAGTGAATCTAGAGGAAAAGAAAAAGACCAGAGAGGTAAAGTGGAAGATTAGATGGCTGCCTGAGGGATTTCGCCCTCCGAAGTTAGTAAAGAGGATAGCCTGGGGTGAAGTAAATGTTATGGATTGAGAAGGAACCAGTTTCGTTTCCAGTCGGTCGTATCACAAAGAAGTTTGTTGAAGAAGTACTGATGGGCTGCCTTTTTGAATTCGTGCTGGGGTAGGAGCTTTATGTCTGTGGGAAGAGCGTTGAAGACATTAGTGGCTTTGGAGAAGAGATAGATTTTTTTCAAATATGGTGGGGGTATGGTTGGCTTGGATAGAAGAGTTACCAGAACGTGTGGCATAGTGGTGACTGGGGTGGGCAAAGTTGGAGAGTGGTAAGCAAGTTGTGATCTTGTGGATAAAGGAAATGACACAAAGGTGACGGGTGAACCAAAGTGGAAGAAGTTTTGCCAGGAGAAGGCGTTCCCCATAGTTTTAGCATTTCGGGAAGACTCGCTTTAGAAATCTGGAGGATACCTGTTCAATCGTATACGAGGAGGCGAGGGTGAGAGGACAGTAGAATTCGCTGGCGTAGGAAATGAGGGGCAGAACGTAGACATTGACTAACGTGAGTTGGAGAATGGGATTGTTGGTCTTAAAACAGATCAGACGGGCCCATTTGAAGAGTTTGTAAGTAGTATGTGTAAGGTGTAGGGAGAAGTCTAGGGATTTTGAGAAGTGAATGCCAAGATGTTTGGCCGAATCTATTATGTCTATCTCAAGGGGGTAGTTGGCAACCGGGATAGAGCAGAATGGATCAGGGGAGAGTTTCATTAGGCGAGTTTTGGTGGGATTTAGCTTGAGGCCGATTCTGCTGAGCTGCGAGTGGAGCGAGGATAGGAGCTCCGATATAAGGGATAAGGAGGGGTTGGATGTTTTGGAGTTGCTGAATACGATAACCATGTCATCCGCATATTTGAACAGTTTGAGAACAAAATATCTGATTTTACATATTTTACATATTTATTGCGGTTTAATGCTCGATAGTTTGTTTGCCGTCGAAAACTGTTGACGGCCGTAAAAGTTCGAAACGCGTCAGTCACAGTTGATGTCTTTTGTTTTTGCAGTATCTGTTTCATTGTTCTTGTTATTTAATGTATTTGTTGATTGGCTGTGCTTTCTTCTTGTAATATGTTCCCGCCCACATTAATTTAAATTATTCACCTTTTTTCAGTTTAATCTGTTTTACACGTTATGCAAATTTGTGCTTTTGAGGAGACGGTTTCAAAGGATGAAACACAAGATTCTTTTGAGTTTAGGATGACACTGATGGTACTGCTACTGACAACATTCGTCCTTTCATAACATATTTGCGCAGTTTGTAGTCTTTCCTTGTTTCATGGTACGCTTGATTATTATAAACAGGACAAACCAACACAAAATCACACGTGCCGGAAACACATAAATGCATGTTGTTCATTGAGAAAACGTTGTACTGAGCATGGCAGTGCAAAACTATATAAAATGTATACCTATATCTCGGACTCTACAACAGCGAATAACGTCACCAGGCATTTAGATATAACGCCCCTGCATGCAATGCAATTAAATAAAACACAGTCAGTGAACAGGACGAATTCAAAGAACTTTTGTTCCTTTCTTCTGGAAACCGTATATGCTTGACGTAAAAGTTTATTTTCTATATCGGGAAGGCTAAGCAATAAGACTGATTGTGATGAACGTGTGCTTAAACTATTACTGACAATGGAAACAAAATCGATTGATCGAAATTATTGAATTCATCCTCCAGAAAAGATCGAAATTGATTTTGAGGCAGCATAAACTTTTCTATTTGAACAAACAACTGACTTGGAACCTACAAGAACTGATTATAAAATCTGGTTTCATGCTAATTAAGTCGACCAGACTTCAAATTTGAAATCGTTCAAAATGCGCAGAACGGCAGACATAGGCAAAGCGAAATTTCATTATTACACCTTGATAAATGCAAGAGCGTTGTTTTAACGGAGAAATCAGACTATATGCAAAAAGTGCTGATTGAAATTATTACAGCATATGAAGTGGACAATGTTGAGAGGAAAGTAACAAATAAATTGAGATCTTAACATATGCCGGTTTAATTAATGAGGCCGTTGCACAGAAGGTCAGATCAATTGGCTCATCTACACAAACAATAAACGGGTTATCAAAAACGCACAAACAGGTTGTCCTATGAGACATCTTATTAATAATCGATTCTCCGTTCCATGCATTGGCCAAAAGGCTAGTTCTTACAATTTAATCATTGCACAAATTACTAACTAATTATGCGATTGCCGATTCCTTTATGTTTGTCAGTAGAGTGCCATATATATGATTATAGTGTCTTTTGATGTTACCTTTTCCTTTACAAATGTTCCAATTGAAGGAAAAATTGACATTAATGTTAAAGTGGTAGACAAAAGCATATTACAACATCCGGTCCCGGATTATATACTGCGTAAGCTTATCTTGCTATGTACGACGACTTTACCTGTTAGATATTTAGTTGAATGATGGCATGATTACCGCGAAAATGTGATAAGTGATATCAATCAAAGTCAGAGTGTATGAATTGGCTGTAGTAACAGGTGACAAGAAAAAGGTGTGCAGAAGTACAGTTAAATACTGTTTGTTGCAAAGAACTAATATATATGCAAGTATGTATTAGGTTTTGCGAACCTAGTAACAAATTAGTTCAGTTGTGACCAGAAGGATAAACCAAAGGCAGCATGAACGGAGAGTATAATCTCATGCACATACGTTTCGTGCTTACTGGCGACTCATCAGTAGGAGCCGGTATTACGCCCTTTAACCACTATAAATTTGGTAGAAGAATGTAGAATAATAGGACGGTACACTCTCCTAGACGAATGTGTAAACCTGTAATAGTGAAGCTAACATAATCTAAAGTCAACGACAATAGGACTTCAATGCTAACTCACACTATATAATATATATACCGAGTCTGTAAAGGATACTAACACTATGGCTATTGTGTTAGTAACTGATACCTTTTTAAAATCGATGAGTACCGGATACTAACACTATGGTTTCCGAGTCGGTACATGAAAGCAACATGATGGATATAAATTTATGCTAAAGTTCACCCAAATTGAGAATTACAACAATTTCCGAACACCTAATACTCCAGTTAAACCATACACTCTGGCCTTCATCGATATCAGTTATCACATTTCGCGGTAAGCATGACATCATTCAATTCAATATATTACAGTTAAATACTGTGTGTTGCGAAGAGCTAATATATATGCAAGTATGTATTGGTATCATGTTGGTATCATGTACCGACGGATCGTTTAAAATGTATTTAAATCATTCCTTGTTTGCTTCGATTTATCGTTCGTAATCTAATTGAAAATAACTGTAATTCATAAGCCTACTATCTATGCTATAGTAGCCAGTCAATTTGCTGTAAATTTATGTATGACGCTTATAAAATTAGTGACAACTATTTCCACCTCTCGCAATCATTGATTGTTTAATTGTATTACATGTGGAGAAAACTGCAAAATGTTAATGTTCGTGATCGCATAAAAATTATGCAGCGGACATTTCCAGTCAAGTACAATGTTTGCGAGACTACTGTAGGTGAGAACCGTATATCTTACTGTGCTTTCCAAACATATGAATTGCGGTTTAATCGTCGCTTATCTGTTTGTCGTCGTATTCTGATGATGATCATGGAAGGTCGAAACGTGTCAGTAAGTGTAACTGACAGTAATTTTGATATGTTGTTGAATGACTGATTGAATTAAAAGGGATTGGTATTTAATTCAAGCTCGCAAAGTTGATTTACAGAATTGTTTCACCACATGCGCAATCAATGATTGTTTAATTGTGACACAATTTGTGATGGGAAGCATAATCAGATCTCCTTATAACAGACTGATTTTTTTCAAATGCACGCTCACCTGATAGGCGTACACCCTTTTCCTAGACACTATCAATTCTCGTATACACAACAATAGAATGATTATCAAAACTTACTATCTGAGACGTTCAATTGGCAAAATTAGACGTTTTCCAAATTTTAAAAGCTAATATTAACCTTTTATGCTATTCCGTATCAAATATTTAAATAAAATATCTATGTATCTAGTATTTGCCGACGATAAACATTGTTTGTAATACATGAAACGATTTAAAATGTCATATTAATCTAATGTGTTAAGTGTTGGGTACCTAGTAACAAATTAGTTCAAAAAGTAGGATAAACCAAGGTGCTCACTGACGACTCATAAGTAGGAGCTGGTATTGCGCCCTATACCCAATATATGTTTTGGCGAGGAAAGTTTGTCGATTGAACTGTACAATCTACTATACGAAAGTGTATTCAAGCAGTAATTGAGTTCACTACATATAAAGACTTCGACATTTCAACTTCAAAGCAAACTCACTATATGTAATATACATACTGAGCCTGTAAATGGTATCAATTTCAGGGTTGTTGAGTCAGTACTGATACTAACTCTATAGTTGACAAATAGTAACATGGTACCAACACTATGATTGTAGAGCTGGCACGTGGAACCAGCACAATAGATTTAAATTTATGCTAAAATTCACAAAAATTGAGAATTACAACAACAACTGGATATATGTTACTCCAGCAAATCCATAAATTCTGGCTTCGATTGGTATCATTAAACAATCAATGACTGCGCAGGTGGTAGCGAAAATTCTTTAAATCAATTTTGCGAGCTTGAAGTAAACGCCAATCCCACTGTATTTAACCATTCGTCGAACAACACAGCAAAGCTATGGTCAGTCACACGTACCGACGCGTTTCCATCTTTCATGATCATCAGCAGAATAGGACGGCCAAATGATTTGCGAGGATCAATTCATTAATATATATATATATATATATATATATATATATATAATCAACATAATCAACAACAGACACCAAAGACCAACAGACTTGCGGGGATCAAACCATACTAAATAAATATATGTAAAGCACAATTAGATATGGGGCTCACACCTCTAGGTGTCTCACAAACATTGTACTTGACTGGAATTATCGGCTGCAAAATTTCTTTGCAGTCACGAACATTAACTTTTTGTTCATGACTGCATAGAAATTGTGCAGCCGAGATTTCCAGTCAAGAACAATGTATGCGACACTACTAAAGGTGGAAGCTGCATCTCTAATTTTGCTTTACATATATTTAATAAATACGGTTTGATCTCCGCAAGTCTGTCTGCCTTTGTAGTCTGATGTTGATTATGAAAGTTCGAAACGTGTCAGTTCGTGTGACTGAAGGTATTTTTTCTATGTTGTTTGACGACGTGTTAAATAGAGAATATAAATATGAGTAATAAGTATGATTCTCAAAGATGGGAAATTGCATCTCTGAACGAAGCGATGAAATGATTTATTATTATAACATAATTACTTGACGTATTAAATTCAATAAGTTGGTAAATTTCAACGTTAAACTTTATGTACGTATGTATGTATGGATTAATTAAATAGGGTGTATAACTGTACGTTTCCATTTTAACTGACGAACAAAAATTTGTACAATATATTGTAGAATCAAGATTTTACTGGATAACCTTATATTTTATAGCAAAATGCTAAAGTATCAGAAGAAGGTGAATTTGATAAAAGTGAACCAAATTCGAGTCATATTGAGTATCTATAAATCTGTTAATCAAGACCGGTTTACTTCGAAGTTGACGGATTTACAATTCGCTTTAGACGCCGGTAAATCGTCACGATAATGCTATTTGTTTCTTACAGTATTATAGAATTGAATGAAGAAACAATCTCTGAAGCGGACACCAACCCCATTGTATTTTACGAGTAGTCAAAAAACCTAGAAAAAAACTACGTCAAATCTGCAGTTTTTCGTCGATTGGTAAAATACAATGGTGTTGATTATTACTGCAAGGTCGCAAACTTGATTTTAACAATTGTCACCACCACCCGCGCAATCAATGATTGTTTAATTGGAATACCTATATTCTCGAGCGAAAGCTGAAAACGTTAATGTTCGTGGCTGCATATAAATTGGGCAGCCGACATTTCCAGTCAATTACAATGAATGTGGGAATAATAAAGGTGAAATCCTTATACCTAAGCTTGCTTTCAATATATACGCATTGAGGATTGATCCATGCTAATCAGCTTGCATCGTACACTGAAAATGATCATGGATGGTCGAAACGCGTCAGTACGCGTGAATGACTGTAATGTTGCTTTGGTGTTGATGCTTACTTCAAGATTGCAAACTTGATTTTAACAATTGTCAATACCACTCACGTAATCCATGTTTGTTTGCGTGTAATGTCTTAAGCGTATGATTAGTTTCGTTATATTTAAAACTTAAAATGCGACAACAGTTATTTTTATTAAAATTATAACCATTGATACATAGAACAGAAGAAAACAAAACTTATCAACGCATCCTTCATTAAATGTCTCCAATTTCGACAAAACTCTACCAAGCATGTATGTAATCGGTGTTCCAAACCTAGTAACAAATTATATCAGTTGTGACCAGAAGGATAAACCAAAGACAGCATGAACGGAAAGTAATAACTCATGCAATATCTGTTTGTGCTTACTATGACTCATCAGTAGGAGCTGGTAATACGCCCTTAACCACTATATATTTGGGTGAGGAATGTGGGATAATAGGAGGGTGTAATCTCCTATACGAATGTGTAAACCTACAATAGTGAAGCTAACATCATATGAAGTCTTCGACAAGCTTCTCGTTTTCATTATGATCTGTAAATAAAATTTAGAACAACTAGAAATAAAGGTAGTATCCTAATTTTCTAATACATATTCCATTCACCTCCGGTTTGCCACACTTACCAGATTTTGTTGTCTCTGGCTACGTCAAGTAAATAAACAGACAGTGATTGTGCGTATGGTGATAGCAATTGTTTAAATAAAAGTTACAGGCTTGATTTTAACGTCAATCCTGTCAAATATATATATATATATATATATATATATATATATATATATATATATATATATATATATATATATAAATATATATATATATATATATATATATATATATATATATATGTCAGTACAAACGAAGAATTGTGTACGCGTTCAAAAAGAACCTTTAGTCTAGAATAGATTAGTTTTTTACTTATTGGTAACACTTAAAGTACTGTACAACAATTCGCCGTGGAACATTATCTGTTCTTGTTTTAATTAACAGGGTCACTGACTTCAGTGTTAAAATATTCTGTTTTTGAAATATTTTTATACGCAATTTGGAGTATCGTCTCTAATTGACCGCTCACTACAAAAATATTAACAGTTGTTAATGAAAATGTGATATCGCATTTAGTCGTGTTCATTTTTTATTTTCATGACGAATTTCATCACAATCACCGTCGTTTACCTAGATGGGCTTGTTTAACCTTTGTCTGAATGCGCCTATAACCAATAACTCTCAGCTAATATAATTACATACCGGCGTACATCCAAATAAGTGAAATACAAACAACGAATGCCCATTTTTATATTTATGCGTCAGACTCAAATTTTAGGGTGATGAATGTGTGTATAGCCAGATTTGACAACTCTATTTGGAAGACAATATTTTAATTACATTATTATATCAAGTAATCTAGAAAAAGAACACAGTAAGGCAAATTTCTATGTACAAGTACTTAATGAATGACATAAAAAATTATATAAATATTGGAACATAAATTTTATTCTTATCTAAGATATAAAATTAAAATATATAAGGATTAATCATGAAATTAACTAGAAATGAGTTATTATTTAGTAATGTGACATGTTTGAAAATGGATAAATTATGAACAAATATCCTAATGAGTCAGTCGGATTATAACTACATGACATATGAAAGGATAAATAAAACACAGGAATATAATAAAATATTTTTTAAAATATTCATCTGGTGAATTCGAAGGAAAAGGAAAATTATTAATCAATAATTTTTGTTAACGTCGATTTGGAATCGGCAAATGGTAGGTATCTCATACAAAGCGTTGCATTCGTGCCTAGGACATATAGTGCGTAAAGGTGCGTAAACTTGTAATGATGGCGATCTCATTTGTGTGGATAAAGATGTGCACTCAATTCAGGCAGGGGGTAGCATACAATTGCATGTGAGTATGGATCATATGAAATGATCTGATCCTGAGCATCATTCTGTGTAGACGGGACATAAAATTAACTGGGATGTTCTTTGACGCATATCAGAATGGAGTCGAAAAAGAACTAAAACCGTGTTTAAAAAATCTATTAAAAATCAGTTAATGTGTTAAGTTACGCATGAAAAAGAGGGGAGAATTTGCTGGTATTCACATGGAACGAAGCATTGACTAATGGAATAAAGCGTCGTCTGCACCAATACGAATCACAAACTAGATGTAGTAAAAAATAAACAGTATCTGATTAGAACTAGTTAATTTCTGAATATATAAATCCACTTCCTGCTAAATAATTTTAAATTAACTAATATTGTTTTTATAATGCAATTCTACACGTCTCGCTATCTACAAAGGAACATCTCTTTATATATGTATATTGAAAGGCTGAACAAATAGAAAATGTAAACGTATATATAGTGTGAAGTTGTTCTTTTACTTCCCATTAACTACACGTTTATATATATATATATATATATATATATATATATATATATATATATATATATATATATAAACTTCCTTTTTCCACATGGAAAGAATGCTATTATGCTTTTTATATCTTAGATTAGTATCTTTATTTAATGCCTAACTTAAGAAAAAATAGTGTCAATTATCATCTATTCATTCTATATTACTCGAGATTGTTTTGAAAGTCCTCCAATTATTTTAATCTATATCTTAGTTGAGATTAATATTTACAGACTAACTGTTATACCATTTATTCTGGAACTCCTTTAGTATTTGATTACGGGATTTGTAATACTTTAGCTCCTCCAAAATCGTAGACGTATCATTAATCATATCAGATCACATGGTAAGATGATATAATATTTGGTTTCGGGTGAAAGATATTTTCGATGCGGTAAGTGGACAGGCATAGTAAGCATACCAAACACTATTATACAGTCTGATGCCTTTAAACAGAAATTGATATTTAGTCACTATGGTTTGACTTATAGTAAGGCAAACATGTTTGTAATTACTCTAATCGCCTATTGACAGTAATAGACGCCTACATACATACATACATACATACATACATACATACATACATACATACATACATACATACATACATACATACATACATACATACATACATACATACATGCATACATACATACATACATACATACATACATGCATACTGACAGTTCATTAAATAGCATACGAGATCGGCCAGTCGAAGATATAAATTAAATCGTTTAAACATAATTATGTTTTTGCTATATTACTTGTCTATATTTTGTGTGATAGGTGTTTAGTCAGCCATGATACCCGGAAATGAGTATCAAAATTTCTCAGGAGACTTATTTTAGCCTAAATATATTAATTAACTACCAACGATGGAGCACGTTTAAAGCCTACTGGAACATATATTACCATGGAAGTTGAGTCTGGCGCAGGCATAGAATAAATGACAAACATTGAATGTGGTTCATTTAGGTCAATATACGCTTGAATATAATTGCGTTAGTTGAGTGAATAACATTTATAGACACATGCAGACATATATCACGCACGCCTATTTCGTTGAACGAAAACTCATGTTGAGTGACAAAAAGGAATAGACTAACCGAGATTTCTCACTTGTTTTATTAGTAGATTATCCTTTGTGTGATGAACTGTTGACTAAGGAAGATATTTGGAAATTAGTGTTAAAATATTTAAAACACTGAAAACTTTGATGCAGCAAATTTAAACTTTATATATATATATATATATATATATATATATATATATATATATAGTGGTTAAGGGCGTGCACCGGCTCCTACTGATGAGTCGCCAGTAAGCACGAAACGAATGTGCATGAGATTATATTTTCCGTTCATGCTGCCTTTGGTTTATCCTTCTGGTCAAAACTGAAATAATTTGTTACTAGGTTTGCAATACCTAATACATACTTGCATTAGATCTCCGCAACAAACAGTATTTAACTGTCACTCTATAAGTCAAAACAAATTCTAGTTGAATGTGCAATTTCCAGTCATTACGAGAATCAGTATAGGTTAAATTTAAAGCAAACCTTAATTGTGCACATAAGGTCAGATTGTATCGTGTTACATAATATTCTGTCTGGTTCGTCATTTATGATTGTGATTGCATATCAAAATATATTATATCATTTTTGTCAATCGTAGCTAGCCGCAAATTGGCAACTTAAACAACTTAAATACTAAACTAACATTTTTGTTACATCATGGGTAATTCGCGACAAGCTTGTCACCTGGACGAGAGCCGACTAAGTTAGGTATTGGCGATTGATGCAGCATCTGAATTTTTCGATAGATAAGAAATACAAATAAACTTATTACTTTATCGTAACCTCTGAATTATTTTTTCAAACACGTTATTATCTTTTAAATCAATTTTAAGAACTACAACTAAACAAGGATTTTATTTTTTAACTAGTCTCGCTAGAAAGCGAAAAGCTTATCAGTTTAACCCATGGAGACGTTTTCCTCAGCATTGATCATCATCTACGCTCACATTGACACTGGGAAGTGGGATCAATCAGAGCTAAATACGTAGATTTTAAGGATGAAATGCGTCTCTCAAACATTATGTATTTGCTTTTATTGGAAATTGCTACTATCAGACAAGACTTTACAATTAATAGCACTCTTAAATTGATCGATTTCAGCTTAGCTTATATTGTAATCATTCAATGCCGGTCTTAGTGTCCTTAATAAATATTGTGACCATGTTGATATATATATATAAATATGCAGTATTGTATATATATATATATATATATATATATATATATATATATATATATCATTCGTGTGCATTTTGTTATTCCGAATATTTAATGGTAAATTGTGCGAACTTTGCATTATTTCTAAATATACGGTCTAATTTGAATGACAATCAACAGACAAAAACCATATCCATTTGATCTGTTTTCAGGACTGTACCTTATTGATTAAAAATTTAACAACACAGTTGACATTGTTTTCGCTATTGGAATGTTTTTAGTGGAAATCATTGTAGAGAAACGAAAGACTGACCATTTGATTAATGTGAGCAATCAAACGTATGGTGTGTTGAGGCTATTTGCACTCTGTGCACTCTATTACCTAGTGTGTCAGTGCTCTTTATTCGGGAACTGTCTCCCTCATTATAACGCCCCTTCAAGATGGTTGGATCGTGGTCAATTGGGCACAGATGATGCCATTGTAAGTGAAAAGTCATAATGCAATATGTAAACTTGATTTTATTAGTGATAATTTCTGTAATAAAATGACAAACAGACATTAGATTAAAACCAATCTTAGATGCAGACTTGTAAAATTGCGCAGATTTTATAGGAACTCTACTATATACCTTATCCATGTAGCGCAATATTTATATTAAATTTTATTGCAGGTGCTTTAATTTTTTAATGTAACACGACAAGAAATGCATGCAATTTAAACTCAAATAGACACAGTTAACAGAAGCACAAAACATATTTGTTGCCATTAAATGAATTTTTAAAGTTTTTAATTAATTAGATGTAGGTGACAATGATAATTCATTTGCAGTCAAGACTGATACCCAGGTAAAAGAAATACAGCGATTTTTCATATAAATGAGGTACGTAATATTGATACTATGAAAATACCTTTAAAGCTATAGTTTTTTGTAATCATACGCCATGTGGATATCAGACGATTTCAAATTCTGGATGGATATACTATTATATATATATATATAAATATATATATATATATATATATATATATATATATATATATATATATATATATATATATATATATATATATGAATTACCATATCTCAGACATCTCTCTGCACATACAACGAGAGACGATACACCTTCTCCTCACCCAATATATATAGTGGTTAAAGGGATGGTACTACCGGCTCCTACCAATGAGTCGCCAGTAAGCACAAAAGGAATGTGCATGAGATTATACTTTCCGTTCCATGCTGTCTTTGGTTTATCCTTCTGGTCACAAATGAACTAATTTGTTACTAGGTTCGCAACAACTAATACATACTTACTTAAATGACATTTGGTTTTGTTGTCTAACAGAAGTTAAAATGCCTCCAGGCTAATATCCCAGGCGCGACAGTACTATATACCACATCCAGTTCCATAAAAATCGGTAACCGATATAGTAGACTAAATCTGTTCACCATCTAATGTATACGTTAATTTAATAATAACAAACTTTACAAAAAAATATCCTGCCATTTTATTCTATTCCATTATATATATATATATATATATATATATATATATATATTTTGGCACACTGCTGTTGTATTGCCCGGTGAAAATTGATTTTCTATATATAAAAAGTGGAAATCCCCATTTCCTTCTCGAGTGAGTTTGATGTCAAGGAAGGGAAAACTGTCGTCTTCCTTTACCTCGAGAGTGAATTCGACGTCTGGATCGGCTCCATTTGCTTGTTTAAGGATTTCGGAAGAGAATATATATATATATTTCTTATTAGGAAGAAAAAATATTTGTAACAAAGCGTATAATGGCTATTTATTTCGGGAGTACTAAATATCACTTTACATCATATAGTCTACGACAATGCGACTTCAATGCTAACTCACACTATATAATATATATACCGAGTCTGTAAAGGATACTAACACTATGCTATTGTGTTAGTAACTGATACCTTTTTTGAAATCGATGAGTACCGGATACTAACACTATGGTTTCCGAGTCGGTACATGATAACAACCTGATGGATATAAATTTATGCTAAAGTTCACCCAAATTGAGAATTACAACAATTTCCAAACACCTGTTATTCCAGTTAAACCATACACTCTGGCCTTCATCGATATCAGTTATCACATTTCGCAGTAAGCATGATATCATTCAATTCAATATATTACAGTTAAATACTGTTTGTTGCGAAGAGCTAATATATATGCAAGTGTGTATTAGGTTTTGCGAACCTAGTAACAAATTAGTTCAGTTGTGACCATAAGGTAAACTCTATGAGAGAAAATAGATAATTCTAATTTAATTAATTGGCATAGTTAGAACCCATATGTTTTTTATGTCATCATTATTTATTTGTAATTCGCTATGGCGTACCCTTTACTAATTTTGCAAAATTTAATTGATTACAAACTAAATTTGCATGAAATTTTATATTATTATTTGAATTGTGAATAAGTTACTACGCTATTCTTACAGAAAGTATTCAAAAAGCACGAATAATTATGCTGAAAAGTAAAAATTACATATTTTGTGCCAGACATGGCGTAACTGATAACAGAATGATATGCAAAAATCAGCATGAAATTTTGGTTTTAATTTAAATTGATGCAGCCATTCCTTTTATACACATCCTTAAAAGAGGCTGCGATATTCTATTAATGAGTATTCTCTATAATTACTTCATTTAATCAGGTTGACTTTAAGGTATCTATCTTTCCCTGTAAAATATAACTTGTTAAATGTTATACAACGTTTAATAGGCAGATGCGTACAATTTCATAGTCATGTATCTTTAAATACAATTAGTATTTGTTTCACTTTAATAGATACAATTTGTACGATGGCTTATTTTTCGTTTAAATAGACTAGCATAAACACACGTCTTTATTTGAAATGGCTTTGGGCCAGGATTACAAACTAGTTTCAGTGTAATCCGATTTTAATTTTGCCAAATTTCTTGAACAAACTGTTTTCGAGTTGAAGCGTGGTGCCGAATTATAATAACGAGAGACCAGTTTGCGTGGCATGTGTGTACATAAGGAAAAACGAATTTGTTTTGAAGGTTCATCATAAATTAACTTATTGCAGGTTGCGCTTTACAATATACATTTGTGCAATTCTGTAATCTACCAGTTGCGGAATATCAGATTTGACAATCATAAAACAAGAGGTCCCGTGTAGTGGGAAATTCTGCTACACCAGAAGGGAATTATAAACAATTTTTCCATAGTTTAAACCAATTTATTGGCTGAACAGGTAGGTAAAATAATCTTACTTGAGAGGTAATTGATATTCTGCCTTCTTATTGCCTTCTAATAAGCGACTCTGTCGAAGGCGTAAGAGTTGGCGGAGCCACGATCTTGACAGAGAGAGAGTAACAACGTAAACAATAATTGATTGCGCGAGTGGTGGTAACAATTCTTTAAATCAAGTTTACGAGCTTGAAGTAAACGCCAATCCATTGGCATTTAAACAGTCGTCGAACAACATAACAAAACAATCGCCGGTCGCAACGCACTGACGCGTTTCGACCTTCCATGATCATCATTGAAGTACTAAGGCAAAATGACTGGCGAGGATCAAACCGCATTACATATATTCGGAAAGCAATATTAGGTATGTGGCTCTTACCTCTAGTAGTCTCGAATACATTGTTTTTGACTGGAAATATCAGCTTCACAATTTCTATACAATCTGGAAAATTAGTTGATTGCTGCTATCACCACAAAGAAATATATAAGCAATATAATTAAAGAATAATATTTCTTTCCATATATATGCAATGCAGTTTGATCCTCGCTAGTAAGTTTGTTGTCGTACTCTGATGATGATCATGGAATTCGAAATGCGCAAGTGCATCCGACTGGCGGTAATTTTACTACGTTAAATACTGTTTGTTGCGGAGAACTAATATATATGCAATTATGTATTAGGTGTTGCAAAACTAGTAACAAATTAGTTCAGTTGTGACCAGGAGGATAAACCAAAGACAGAATGAACGGAAAGTATAACCTCGTGCACATTCGTTTCGTGCTTACTGGGGACTCATCAGTAGGAGCCGGTATTACACCCTTTACCCGTTATATATTTGGTTGAGAATTGTTGGAATAATAGGACGGTACAATCTCCTATACGAATGTGTAAACCTGCAGTAGTGAAGCTAACTTCATATAAAGTCTTTGACAATATATATATATATATATATATATATATATATATATATATATACAAAGTCCGTAAAGGGTATGAGCCCTAGCTATGTGTCAGTACCGATACCAATACTACGATACTGATAAGGAACATGGTACTATAATTATAGTTGGCAAGTCGGTACATGGTACCAGCTGGATGAATTTCAATGTATGCTAAAGTTCACCAAAATTGAGAATTACAACTATTTCTGAACACCTGTTACTCCAGTTAATCCATATATGATATTAACTCACGGTTTCGCCATTATTGGCCAAAACTTCTATCTAATTAAAATCGTCTGTCTTAATTTTGTTTGTTAAAATGGTTAATTATGCATTAGTTGTTGCGTAACTTATAACAAATTGGTTCAAATAGGACCAGAACGATATGTTAATTTCAAAATGAACAAATTATGCAATCTTAGTAAACATGCATTTCGTGCTTACATTGGCAATAGCCGGCACTAAATCTCAAACCCACTGTATGTTTAGTCTAGAAATGTGAGACTATTGGGCGTTGAAGTCTCCCTGACATATGTGTGTTCAATCAGTAGTTTTGTCGACATCATAATGTTGGAGAAAAAAATATACACATTTAATTTTTAATATTCTGTACCTACAGGCATGCTAGTTTGAAACGACCAAAACGACGAGCCAAAATCAGCATGAAAAAACGCTGTAATCTCGTGTCAATTTGCATTTAGTGCTTAGTATTGACATAGCAGTAGGAGTTGGTATTACGCGAAAAAATACGTTTTTATTTGATCAAGATATGTGGGACAGTTAGACGGTGCATAATCTTTTACATGTGTACATGGAATCATGGAAAATAGCAAAAGAGGAACACATCTTGTGACAGAAACTAGATTTGATAATAAGCTAATTTGTTATAAGCTTAAATAGCATAGTTAAGCACCGAGTCTGTTATGCGATATTTACAGTAAATTAAAATGTTTGTGAGCATAATAGAGGTGAGTAACGCATATCTAATTTTGCTTTCCATGCATATGCATTGCAGTTTGATCCTCGCTGGTCAGTTTGCCATCCTTCTCTGATGATGATCATGGAGGGTTGAATCGCGTCAATACGTGTGACTGAGGGTAGTTTTGCTATGTTGTTCGACGACAGGTTAAATAAAATGGGATTTGTGTTTATTTGAATCTCGCAAACTTGATTTAACGAATTGTTACCACCACACGCGCAATCATTGATTGTTTAATTGTATCACCTACATATATATGTGGAAAAACTTCAAATAGTACATGTACGTGACAGCATAATTTTTGTGCAGCCGAAAAATACAGACAAGTACAATCTATACGAGACTACTAGAGATGAGAGCCGCATATATAATTTTTATTTCAATATGTATATTCATTATGGTTTGATCCTCGCAAGTAAGTTTGCTTTCACACTCTGATGATAATGATGATGATTACCATTTATATGTTATAACCAAAATGTTACCTAAGGTAGCAAACTAAATTTGACTACCAGCCCGGCTTTGTCATTATTAGGAAGACATGGGTAATTTCCAGAAACGGTTTGGTCAATATTTGAACCTTTGAGTATTTAGTAAAAGTCTTATAACCAATCAAATACGCTACTGTAGTCGCTCACTGCAAATATGCTTTAGCTATATAAAAATTCAATCATTTGGTCAGTCTCTCCTTCCTCTAGCTTTAGTTAGTAATTCAAGACCTCAAATTGTGATATGTGCCCGTGGCCACATTATACATGAAAATGAATTAAAGTAAAACATGATTTGATTTTATATCTTTTATTGGTATACTTCTGTAATGAGTATACAACTCGCGGCAATGTTTGCGTAAGAAATGAGATGCTACATAATTTTGAACCACATTACGTCAATTGTGGTAATTTATTTTGGCTACCTAATAAGGACGAAGTATAGCTAATTGATATATTGCATTTTCGTTTTTATGAATTTTTTTTCATACTCAAAACATGTATAGTTTAATTGAATAATAATTTTACAACTGGCCTTTTGTATGAAATTTTTTATTAGGTGATACACATCTAGTAACAGGTTATTAGTTCAAATATGATCAGAAGGAGAACACAAAAGACAGCATGAACGGAAAGTATAATCTCGTGCACATTTTTTCTCGTGTACGTCTAATAATCAATAATTAGAGATGACTTAATAGAACTTGAGGTCAAAAGCCAAACCCATGAGGTTCCTTCTTAAGTAAAAGACTGATTTAGAAAGCATAAGTTGGCATATCACCGCAAATTTCATAGACTGCTCAGCTAGAATATCGTATAGAATGATTTTAAAAAGCGAACTAAGTGCACATAAATTTAAATCCAGAATGCCGAAATTCGTGATCTCCATGATAACCACCTAATAAGAGCAAAACTGGTCTGGTTGATAATTTGCATTTGTTAAGTTTTTACCGTGAATAAATATGTACACGAAGTCTTTTTGTTTTTTACTTTCTACACAGAGTCCATGAATTATGATCTCCTGGTAAGCGCCTTCACGGATAAGTGTGATTAGCGTTGCGGTCTATGGAAATGTTTTTAGGTATATAGGATGAGTCTAATTCCCACAGTGAATTAAAGAACTGACAGTATCTTTATTGCGACTGTTGTTTGAATACGCGTGGCAAAATATTGTTAATAAAATCCTTTAAATCAAGTTTGCGTGCTTGAAGCAAACACCAATCCCATTGTATTTCACCAGTCGAACAGCATAGTAAAACTACCCTCAATCACACGTACTTGCTATTTTTTTCGAAGAAGTGTTAAATACAATGAGATTGGTGTTTTTCTTCAAGCTTGCAAACGTGATTTAAATAATTGTTTTCACCACTCGCGCAATCAAAGATTGTCTCCATGATCATCATTAGATTACGACAGCAATCTGGCTAGCGAGAATCAATCCACAATCCATATATATATATATATATATATATATATATATATATATATATATATATATATAAGGAAAAGAAAATTAGATATGCGGCGCTCAAATTTAGTAGGTCCCACAACATTGCACTTGACTGGAAATGTCGGCAGCACAATTTCTATGCGGTCACGAATATTAACGTTTTGCAGCTTTAGTCACTTATAACTATAGGTAATACAATCAAACAATCGATAATTGCGCGGGTGGTGTTAACAATTCGTTAAATCAAGTTTGCGAGCATGAAATAAAAAAAAAAATCTCATTATGGTTCACCAATGGTCGAACAACGTAGCAAACCTACCGTCAGTCACGTGTACTGACGCGTTTTGGCCTTCCTTGATCCTCATCACAGTACGACGGTTAACTGTCCAACGAGGATGAAACCGAAATTCATTTATAAGGAAGGAATACTTATATATGAGGCTCTCAACACTAGTAGTCTCGCATACATTGAACTTGACTGGAAATGTGGACTGCACAATTTATATGCAATCACGAACATTAACATTTTGCAGCTTTTGCCACATATAACATTTAATACAATTAAACTATCAATAATTGTTTAATTGTTTGCAGAAGTACATTTGAGTATTTTCTGCAAATTTTCATGTCATAACTAGTGAAGGACATTGTTTTGACCTTAGGACTCTAGAAATTCTTCTTTTACTTTGACAATTCATGTGTAATTCAGTCCTGTTAAGCAGATGTACGCTTGCATTTTGTGCCTGTTTTATCTATTAGTTTCTACTGCACAACTCTCTAAACATTGTTTATTTTTTGCTTACTCTTTCTCTGTCTCTATACAAAAATAAAATCAAAAAATTATAATATGGCTTTTATTGAAAAACATAGTTTTAGTATAAACTGAACACCGCATGATACAGCAAATACACTTTATCAAGTAAACCAGTATCGTCTTTGTCGTTAACCGATCAAGCAGATTCCAAAATTCCCGCGGTCGGGCACGAACCAGATGATATTTTATTCGGAATACTACAACTCATCCACCATGCTAATACTACATAAAATTTTCAGTTTCATATCAATTTATGTCTGCTTGGCCGGTCTTCTCTTATGTAGAATTTTCTTCGTCACTACTTTAAACCAGTATTTCAACTAGCCTCTCACGATCTGTCATTATAGAACATACATCGTGCAAACTGAGTAAGTGATGGTGAGTTAAATTTGTATGGCGGGACTTTGAAATAATTTTTTTCAGCATGAACAAAGCAGCTAATGCTGCTTCCGTTCAAATATGTCACCCATCACTACGTGCTGCGCTAATTCTAGAAAATACTTGATGAATGTGTTATGAGGATGAAATCAGTCTATTTTATGATTTTCATTTACTATACTATTCAATGTGCAGTTTACACTTGAAGATTTACAGGCATATATATATATATATATATATATATATATCATGGATTGCAGCTTTATAGAACACAATTCCATTAATTATACAAGTTTGTAAAGTATAAACTAATCATCTATTATTATATATATATATATATATATATATATATATATATATATATATATATATATATATATATATATATATATATATATATATATATATATATATACCGGATGGTGTGTTTAAGCAAATTTCAATACGTAGATTATTTTTAATCTTCATAAAATGTCGGATGACTTGCTATTCACTATTTTGTGTATTCTACTGTTGTAATGTTAGTTTAACCTTAAACAATTTACTATAGTCGTATTGGTGTGAAATAGGGCCCTTACAACCTTATCGAATTTAAGTGGAGTTATTTTAATTTTTGCGATTTATGCATTTCTTTTTTTAAAAACTATTTATTACAATTACAATTTAATTCTTTTTCCCAACAATCTATTTTTTATTTGAAATATATTAGAAAAAGCTTTTCCTTTGTCGTATTGAATGCTAGCTTTTCGCTTGGCACGAAACAACCGTGTAAAGTCATAATTAGTTTAGTTAATTACTGATGCGTAATAGAGTGTCTGGCTTTTCAAGAATTGTGTTTAAAAGAATAAATGAAGAGTTACATTATTTAATATCGAAAGTAGTTCACAAAATGTAGAAAGGTATTATGAGAATAATATATTGAGTTATAATTGGATTTTTTCAACTCAAAGTGTACGAAGTCGATAGATACTACGACAGAAAAGGAATGTATACCTTTAAACCAATTCATATTTCATTCCACCCATCCTCCTTTGAATCCATCTTTCTATCACTCAATCAACCTATCTTTCTACCTAATAACTTCCTATCTATCTGTCTACTTATCAACATGCCCTTTACCTACTTAGCTACCAACTAATCTATATACACATTTATCTATTTATCCAGACATCTACCGATATGATTATCTCAGTAAATAAATATCTTTCTATTTTTTTAATAACTATTAAACTTATAATCTTGCCATCATGTATTTATTCATTTATTTACCGTTCCATAACTAATTAAGTAAATATAAACAGCCAATCATTTCGAAGTTGATTTCATTCTATCTAGGATTATTGTTATCGATACGTAGTTATCTCTCATTCTACCATTTTATCTATTTTTATTTTACCAAAACCTACTTGTTTTGTTGCGTCTGTCTAATTAACTTAATCGTTTGTTTCTTATCGACCAATCGAATTTAACTTTCTATTCTTCAATATATCTATCTATCTATTCAACTCTAAATAGATCAATATAATAGAAAACGTAATATAAAACTACGTTTTTGACAGTCAAAAAATTTTGCATAGATTTTTACAGTCGTATAAAATGTATATGCGACTTATAAGGGTGTGAACGAAAATATGATTTTATATCAATTTTCCGAAAATTATGGTTCTATCCCCACTATTTACTTTGCATTGTGGACTATCATGACCATTTGTGTTAAAATAAAATTGGTACCTTTTTATTGACATTTGTTATTCTATTTTGTATCGCTGTTTAAATTTTGGCTCGGAGCCTTATGTGAACATTACGTTAAAGAAAAAACTTTTTTCTTGATTTGAAATTATCTACATTAAATTTAAGTGATTAATCCTTATTTTCATATTCCACATAAAAAGTTGGCCAACAGAATGGGTTTTTAATAATTTCAGGTTTTACCAACTTTTTCACAGGAAATAGGATATCTAATGGTTTTGCGATTTTAAATTATTTTCGTGAAAGCAGATTAAATGATATTTTAAGTGGCGGATTTTATTGGAAATAAAAAAAACTAACGCGCTCCTTTAGTTTTAAAGTGGGAGATAATAATATGTGTTGTGTGTAATAATGCTGAAAACTGTTCAAGTATATTAACATACGATTTTCTGAAACAATAATTTCTCTAAATTAGTTTTTGTAACACTTTTAAGAACGTTTTAATTTCCTTCTTTTTATTCTTCTTAGAACGTCGTAATGACCTTAGTGCCAAAATTAAAAAAAATAGATGTATGAAGAATTCGTATTTCGATACTAGTTTAAACAATGAAATATGAATCCAACTGTATTGATGTTTATTGTTTAAAGTAGTAATTGCGAATTTTTATTAAAATAGACCGTTCGATGACACCAAAAACTGTCACAACCGAAGTGAAGTTTCAATCATCGCAACATCTCCTTGTGTAATAAATGTTAATTTGTTTTCTACTTGGTGAAAAATTCACCAACAATTCACACTCATTGTAAGCAAGTTTGCAAATTTTGTACTATGTTTTGCGTATCTAGTTACAAGTTATTTCAAATACGACTAGAAGGATAAACCAAAGTGAGCATGAACGGAAGATACAATCTCATGGGCACATTCGTTTCATGCGCACTGACGACTCATCAGTAGGAGCCAGTATTACGCCCTATACCCACCATATGTTTGTACCGCCAAATTGTCCACCATTCTTCACCGAAATATATAGTGGTTAAAGGGCGTAATACCGGCTCCTACTGATGAGTCGCCACTAAGCACAAAACGAATCTGCACTAGATCATATTATTCGTTCATGCTGACTTTGATTTATCCTTTTGGTCATATTTTGACTAATTTGTTACTATGTGCAAAACACATAATTAAAAATTGTATTGATATTAGTTCCCCTCCAAAAACAGTATCTAACTGTTATAAGTTTGTAAATTGCTTGCTAAATGGAATTTGAACTATATCTATAATTTAATAATTATTATTTCACATATTTTTCTTCTCGTTTAAAATCTATTTGTATTTCAATTTCTGCTACGACATCTTTAAAAGTCTGAAGCAAAATTCATAAATTTTAAAATAGCAGGCTTTTACTATTTGATGCAGTGAATATTAAATTGTGTAGTCTCTAGCACAAACAATTGTACTGCCGCTATTAAAACGAACCATTGTGCATTAGATTTAGTGTTAATCTCGAAATGCGTCATCTAATATGACATGAATCTGCATAACAAATAAATTATTATTTTTCATAGACAACTACTGAATGATTGTATGTTTTAAACATTTGCCCAGTATTTTATACACAATATGATTTCAGGCAATGGTTATTTTTCAATTAATTTGAATAAGGCCTTATAATTTAATGTCCGTAAACTAAGAAGAAATTGTGTCGATGAAAATGTTATTGCCTCAGGCGGTAAACGGCGACATAAGATTAGATTTTGTGCAGCTTGTTGAGGCTAATGCATCAATTTGTTAAACCGTCTTTCTTTTATGATTAAAATTACGCCTCCATAGGCAGACTAAGTCACCTATGCACAAATGTACCTGCTATCGAAATAGAATTATTGCTTCTTTATTATGGCAAAAGCCTAAATAGAACCCGAGCTTAGTTAGTTCAAACTGCGCGATTATTCGCAATGTTAAGGAGTCGATTGCAGATACGAAGCAAAGGCGAGAAAAATATAGAAGGCTCGCGCCAGTGTTATTGAATGTCTGTTCTGTTTGTAGAAGCTGGCCCGGCGATCAAGCAGAGGCTACTGTAGACTGAAGGATTGGCATGCGCCTTTCATATTATATATATATATATATATATATATATATATAAATATATATATATATATATATATATATATATATATATATATTAGAGAATAAAACGTACGCGCGTTTACTTAAAGAAATTGTGTTTCTCATCTCTGACTTGAAGTCTTGAGATTCCTATTGATGTAAAAAAATAGAAATCAAATTGTTGAAAATTAAATTATATGTAAGGAAATTCTTGCTTAAATGCAAATTTACTTTTTAAATTCGATAGCAATTCAAATGAAAGTGCGTACTGTATAAGCCGTTTGAAACCTTGTATTGTAGCTGTGCTTCCTCTTTAAGTTATATGGCGGCTATTCGAAGTTAAGTTAATTTTATTAATTTCGCCTGGGACTATATTGTTGTGTTAACTAAGCTGACATTCGAAATTCGCGCTAAATCTTTTTCAGTTGTTAAACGTTAATATCACATCTTTTCGCAAATACATTATATTAATATAGCTTATAAAGTCGCTTAGATAGCCTGAAAATAATTCCTCACAACTTGCAATTTTCTAAATTGTCAGGCTGGTAGTTTATCCTAAGCCTATATGGAAGAATGGTAAAATTTCAATATAATGCTTCACATATACACTTAACTAATCGTGGTCATTTCGAGTTTCCCTAATAAAATTTTAGTCATATTATAAAGGAAATTAATTTCGAAAAATCATGAACGTAAAAACCATGAAAAACTGCATAATGAAAATAATTAATTCAATCAAGTGTACAAGTTTCGGTTAATTTACATGGTGTGTTCTCGGTTATGCAATACACAAATGAAACTTGCGAAATTTCATATTCTTGTTTGTGTTATGCAGTTTTACTGCTTAAGTTTATTGTGAGATCAGTTTCAAGAAATTCAAAAAATCTGATAAATAATTGCCAACACTAGACACTGTCTGTTGCGGAGAACAAACCTAAATGTAATTGTGTAATAGATGTTGTACGCCTAGTAACAATTTAGTTCAAACAGGACAAGACGGATAATTAAACGAACATTGGTTGCGCGGGTGGTGATAACAATTATTATAATCAAGGTTGCGGTCTTGATATAAACACCTGACCCATTAATTACTTACATATGTCAGTATAAACTAAGAATTGTATAGTGTAGAAAAGGCAAGACGGATAAGCCAAAGGTATAGTCTCATGTGCACTTTCGTTTCGTGCTTACTGGCCACTTATTAGTATTATCCGTGATTACACCCTATACTCACTATGTATTTGGGTGCAAAATGTTCGATCATTGGACGGTACAATCTCCTATACGAGTGTGTATACTAGTAGTAGTGGAGCTAACTTCATATAATGTCTTCGACAATGCGAATTCAGAGTGTATAAATTTGCTAGAGCAACACGTGTTCAGAAGTAGTCGTAATTCTCAAGTTTAGTAAAATCTAGCATATCTTGAAATCTATTATGTCGGTACCATGTATCGACTAGGCAACAATATTAAACGAACATTGGTTGCGGGGTGGTGATAACAATTATTATAATCAAGGTTGCGGTCTTGATATAAACACCTGACCCATTAATTACTTACATATGTCAGTATAAACTAAGAATGGTATAGTGTAGAAAAGGCAATTCATCCAGTAGACCGGTTTCGTCCTTATTGGGAACTCATCAAGTACTGGCCAGAAGTCCGCGGCAAATTCTGGCCAGTACTTGATGAGTTCCCAATAAGGACGAAACCGGTCTACTGGATGAATTGCCTTTCTACACTATACAATTCTTAGTTTATACTGACATATGTAAGTAATTAATGGGTCAGGTGTTTATATCAAGACCGCAACCTTGATTATAATAATTACTGAAGACCTGTTACTCCAGCAAATCCATACACTCTGGCTTTGATCGATATCAGTTATCACATTTCGCGGTAAGCATAACATTATTCAATTCAATATATAACAGTTAAATACTGTTTTTTGCGGATAACTAATATATATGCAAGTATGTATTAGGTGTTGCGAACCTAGTAACAAATTAATTCAGTTGTGACAAGATGGATAAACCAAAGGCAGCATGAATGGAAAGTATAATCTCATGCACATTCGTTTCGTGCTTACTGGCGAACTATAGCATAAATTCATATCCATCATGTTGGTAACATATACCGACTCGGAAACCATAGTGTTAGTACCATGAACCTTTTCGGTACTACAATGTTGGTATCGGTTACTAACACAATAGCAATAGTGTTAGTATCCTGTTCAGACACGGTATATATATTATATAGAGTGAGTTAGCTGGAAGTCGCATTTTCGAGACATTTTATGATGTTAGCTTCACTACTATAGGTTTACACATTCGCCTTTTCTACACTATACAATTCTTAGTTTATACTGACATATGTAAGTAATTAATGGGTCAGGTGTTTATATCAAGACCGCAACCTTGATTATAATAATAGGCAACAATATTGTTGGTACCATGTATTTATTCAAGTACTGACAAAACAGCCGTAGTGTCGGTGTCATTTACAGGTATGTGATATATTATATTTTGAGAGTTGGATTTAAATTCGCATTTTCGAAAACTTTATACGAAGCTTGTTTCTTTACTACTGCTATTAACTTTCGTATACGAGATTGTACCGTCTAATCTGCCCACATTCCTCACCTAAATATTTAGTGGGTATAGAGCTCCTACTGAAGAGTCACCAGTAAGCACGAAATGAATGTGCACTTAAGATTATAAACTCAAATCATACTGACTTTTTTATCCTTCTGATCCTATTCGAACTAATATGTTGTTAGGTGCGCAACACCTAATACAAAATTGCCAGCACTTTTATAATCCATTGTAAATATATTTAATAATGTTTACTTCAGACTTGTTATATATGAATGCTACCTCAATGAAGTGTACCAACTTGAGACAAATACCAACCCAATTTTATTTTTGTAGTTTTACAACATTGAATTACTATAAATAGTATAGTGCAGAAAAGGCAATTAATCCAGTAGACCGGTTTCGTCCGTATTCGGAACTTATCATGTACTGGCCAGAATTTGCCGCCGATATGGTGTGAACCTGGGCAAGTCTGCTTCAGAATCTGGTGCTCTAACCATTGAGCCACCAAGCCGCACTACACTATACAATTCTTAGTTTATACCAACGTATTTAATTAATTAAAGGGTCATGTGCTTATATCAAGACCGCAACCTTGATTACAATAATTGTTAAAACCGCCCGCGCAACTAATGTCCGCTTAATTATATAAAAGATCATGAAAGGTCGAAACGCGTGAATAAATGTGACTGATGGCATTTTTATTTGTTTTGCGCTTGGTTAAATAAAATGGATTCAATTCTTTTCGCATGTTCTCGAATTCCATTTCTAAATTTGTGTTTTAAACTCACGCAGTCGACAATTGCGTAATTGAATAATTAATAAAAAACTGTTTACTTGACTAGCGACAGTGTAGTTCGACTACTAGTTAAATACAATAGGATTGGTGTTTTCTTCAAAGCTCGCAAACTTGTTTTTAACGAATTGTTACCAACATTCGCGCAATCAATTATTGTTTCATTGTTTACTAGATGTTTGGTTTTCCACGTAAAACAGTTATAGACAAGAATTTATTGCTAAAAATAATTAACTAGCCTATTTACGAGTGAAAATTGCAATTAAATTTTATGTCATTGAATGAAGTTCAAGTGAATCAGTGCCAAATTTCATAAAATCAACAAAGCCTACCAGTTGTTGAACTGCATAGAATACGAAATGAAATTTCATGTTATGCATTGTTTAAAATAATATAAATTATTAACTAAATTAATCAAGGTTACTTGTTTTCATCTTGTCATTCTACCTACTTTAAAATTCGTTAAAGGCCAAAATAAATTATTGTGCATGCATATCTTTAAACATGAGTATTATCAGTTTGTGAAGCAGTTTATGCTATTCTTTTAATCTATACAGAATAAATTCTACTAAAATGACGATTATAGTACTGTTGACTAGGAATTTGCACACACAGGCATAATAATTCCGGTACATCTAGGTCAAGAGGTATTTTTAAATATTTAAGTGGCTCGTTAAACAAACTTTTACTATTCAAGACATTCTTAGTTTAGTTTCATCATGTGAAATATCCAGGTGTAGTCCAGAGAAAAGAGAAACAACAAAGTTAAAATCGGTGATGTCAACAATAGTTTTAGTTCTTTAAACGAATATAGTACTTACCTGGCCTTCATTGAACCCAACAACGTGTTGGCATCGAAGGTCCTCGATTTTACACCGGATAATTTGGCTTCCCGTATCGGATGATTTTCTCAACTGAAACCACATCATACAAATTCTTTGACAATCATCAAGTCAAGTCAACATACAATTTGACAATCAATAGGTCAATTGACAAACAATTTTTCAATCTTTAAATCAAATAAAGACAATTTGCCAATCACTAACGACTTGACATAATGATTGTTAAATTGTTTTTGGAGTATGTTCTCTGTTGAAAATGTTTATGGAAACCGGAATACGAAATATTCGGAGTAAAATTGAAGACAGTGAATGCAAATACCTTTGAAAAAGGAAACCGAAACTGGAAGCCGAAATATCCGGAATAAAATTGAGGACAGTAGATGAAACCACCTCGTTAGGCTCACTAAGAGGCCAGGCAGTAATGTTGGTGGTTCCATTTATTGTACACTGTCCCGTAAATTTAATGCTAAGCACTATCAGTATCCACGTTGACAATTAAAACTAGTCTAAGGAATTCTTATAATTGCTAAACTGAGCAGGCTTTATATTTACATTTGTGGAATTTCATATTAACTAATCATAATTTCTATTACTCCATAAGGAAATGAAGGTGTTCTTCTATTTGTCTGCTTAATAGCGTGTAGAAGTGATAACATTAGTGTAAATCAATTAGGGACCTATTTTATTCAAGTCACAAACAAACGGTTTGGTGTCAAGCTTCTAGCAGACAGGAAGTTACAAAATAGAAATAAATTTATTGTTTATAAAAAACAAATTATAAACAGACATGCCCAAGTTCGAACCCTGTCTGGGGCAAATTCTGGCTAGTACGTAAGGAGTTCCCAATAAAAACAAAACCGGTCTACTGACTGAATTGCTTTATCTACACTATACAATTCTTAGTTTACACTGACAAATGTATGTCCTTAATGAGTCATGTGTTTATATCAAGATCGCCACCTTGATAATAGTAATTGTTGTCACCGCCCGCCCAACCACTGTTCGTTTATATTTGATACATTGTAAGTGCAAAATATTTTACACAATCCACATTTTTAAATCTAGTCTCATGATAAGTGCACTAAGTCTTATTAGATTTCCGATAAAGGTATTAGATATGAAGCACTGAAACGTTATGAACCCAAGATTTGTTCGACCATCATTACTAGTGGTTATTACTAATATTGGGGAAGTCTTCGGATTGACAAGACAAATCGGCGCCCAGTCGTCACAAAGGTGGAAATGAAGATCAATTAGATCAATGCGGTACAATAAGTTTAAATCAAGAAACCACGAAATAAAATCTTGGATACATTAAATTTGATGATCGCACAACGGAACAAAGAGCTGCAATTTTTTTCTGTACATGTTTGTTTATCCTAGTTAAAAAAACTGATTTATGTACACGTATTTATAATGGGGAATTTTACGGTAAACACAAAGATAATTAGATTAAATATCAATTATTGTCCTGTAGATGGTTGAGAGGATGATGTCAATTTCCCCGTTCTCCATAAACGCAAACGTATGCATATATATATATATATATATATATATATATATATATATGCAAATGTAATAATGGAAAAACACGTACGCAAATGGACCTCAATTCAAATCCAGGTCGCCACAGATTATTGGAAGTAATTAATGGGTACCAGAAAAGAGTGGAAGCGGTCTACCTGATGAATTGCAGTTGATACCTAATGCAATGTTTATTTTATACCGAAAACAGTTTCATTTATATAATCGTGGCATCATGCATTCATACTTATGATAAAATTACCGATTTCAAAAGACTGCAGAAAAAGATAAAATTGGTGATCCTCAAATATTGGTTTAATATAAGAAAAAAATAAATATTTTATATTCCAGGGAAATTCTAGTCTCCTTCTGGCGAAATTGATTATTGTTGGTTTATTGATTATTTTTTGAATAAGGTCTTCAACAGCTATAAGTGCTTTATATTATTTCATATGGTGCTATTGATTTCATGTCAAATGTTATTTGTCCGCGATAGTTTTCGTTCAAGGACGCTGCTTACTTCAAAGTGACATCTTAAATTATCATCATTCATTAAACATTGAAAAATAAATCCTATCATTTGAGTTATTCTGTTTATGGTGTCTGTTGTAACTTCTGCAACCAAAAATCTTCGTTAGTAATTATACCGTTTTTCATTTTTCCAACCCGCTCAACTACATATATTTTAACGAAACAAATTTAAAGACATGATTCCCAAATAACACCAACCAATATAATAACGATGTGCTCCTTACTTTGCACGAATTTTTACATACTCTTGTATGACAAAGCAGGAGATAAAGCAAATATCTTACATAACCAGTTTTCCAATGAGTACTGTAGAATGCCTCAGATACAATGATGAGCCATAATACAGGATTGAATAGGCAATGCTATTTACTGCTTAGCAAGTGAACTAAATTTACGTAATTAAGAGAACATTTATCGCGCGGGCAGTTACAAAATTACTTCAAATCAAGGATGCGACCTTGATGTAAGCAACAGTCCCATTATATACAAACATTTGTCAGTCTAAGCTAAGTATTGCATATTGTAGCAAAGGAAACTCATCCTGCAGAACGAGTTCGTCTTTATTGGGAACGCATCACGTAATGTCCAGAATTTACCGTGGACAGGGCTCGAACTTGGGCACGTCTGCTCCGAAATCTGTCGCCCACTACATACAATTTTCAGTTATATACTAACTAATGTTTCTGGATTAGCCTTTTAATTAGGTGGAGCCTATATGGCATCCCTTTAGACCTGAAGTTCCAACTAACCATCCACAATCGTTCATTATAAAACCAATGTTCGTTTAAATGAATCACTGAACGAATTCTTTAATTATACTATACATAATTAATAATGAGGATGTAAGAAATTAAGCCTACGACAAAATTCTCTCTCCCAATCATCTAAACAGTTAATGAATATCACGTTACCACACAGAGAGTTACACAACAGCCAGGACAATATGATCAAACAAACAAAGCCTCCACGTTTTATTTCCTGAATACTGGCGAAAGAGGCTTGAACTCCACTACACGTGAGATAGCAAAAATTCTGCGCCAGCAATACGGAAGTGGGGCCGCTACGCGCATTCCACTCCATTATAACTAGTTTTTGTGCTGGTTGGTTCCGCTAATGATAGCAAATCAGCGAAACAGGCTGGAGCACAATTTTGTTTGTGATTAACGATAGTTTTTCTATGCTGTTTGGCGAATAGTTAAATAAAGTGGGGTTGGTGTTTACTTCAAGCATGCAAACTTGATTCAAAGAATTGATAAAAGGTAGTCAAATCTATTTTCCGATCTTGATGTAACGATTGGTCCCATTATATACATTCATTTTTCGGTCTAAACTAAGCATTGTTTAATGTAGGAAAGAAAATTTATCCAGTTGACCGGTTTCGTTCATATTGAGAACTATTCACGTACTATATATATATATATATATATATATATATATATATATATATATATATATATATATATATATATATATATATAATGTACATTGCTTTCGAATATTACACAGTATATTTCTTATTAGGAAGAAAAAACATTGAAAACAAAGTGGATATTGGCCATTTATTTCGTGACTACTAAACTTCACTTTACAATCTTTCATTTATATACATCCAGGGTTTTCATTTGATTATGTGGGTGACAACCAGTCTAACTCGATTTTACTTCTATTTCTTGTTTGGGCTGATTATGAAGTGCATATGCGTATGTGTCTCCGTTTGTCTGTTTGTGTATAAGGGTCTTTCTCGTATTGCAGTGATGTCTGAGATCTGGTCATTCTTATATTGATGAATTGAGAGTTAATCAGTTGTTAGCATTGTTGCCAGTTACGTGTAAGAATGTTTTCCCACGAATGTCGTCTTTGGTTTCGCCTTGTTCCTCAATTACGTTCTATTCAATTGGTAAGAGCACAAGCTGTGCGGATTGCAATATTGAATGCTCATATTTTGTTAAAATTTCTGTCGTCGTTAACAATGGTTGTGATACCGTATGCGAAGCTGTTTTTTCTTCTTCAGTTTGTTGCTAATCCAATCGAATGTTTGTTAAGTCTGGCCAGATGGGCGCTTGAACTTGCCTGGATGCCAATAAATTGTTGATGGCTTTTGTGATTCGTGGAAAGTCGATTAAAATATCATATTGGTTAAACTTTTAAATGCTCAGGCCAGGTACATGTTGTCCGTACGTACGTTCAATTTATATGCTACCTCACATACATTAGAATTTTTAAATTATGAATAAATTGGAGAGAATTGGCAATTGATCTTTGGCATCCAACCTCATGATTCTCTGTGTGCTGAATGAGATATTAACTTTTCCACCGGGAATATTTTCCTTAGTGATTCTGTTTAACTGCCGTGTAATTATTGATGCCTATACATCGCCTCTAAATGGTAAGTTTAGGAAAACCTCTCTTTGTACGAATCTGACCTGGCCCGATTTTGACATCAATGAACCGCTATGGGTAATTGTCCATTAGCAGAATTTTCCTCAGGTAGCCAATTTCTTCCTCAATCTTGTGCTCAGAGCAGATCATCCTGATTCTGCTAGCTAGGTTGCTAATTAGGTTTCTTATGTGAGATTTTGCCACACTGTTGTTGTAGTGAGTGTATTGCCCAGTGAAAGTGAATTTTCTATGTATTGTCAGTGTCAAATACTCTTTAAATCAAGTTTGAGCTTGAAGTAAACACCAATCCCATTGTATTTAACTGGTCGTCGAACAACATAACAAAACTACCGCCAGCCGCATGTTGTTCGACGACTGGTTAAATACAATGGGATTGGTGTTTACTTCAAGCTCGCAAACTTGATTTAAAGAATTGTTACCACCACCCGCGCAAACAATTATTGTTAAAGTGTCAAATACTCATTGCACTCTCGAGTGAGTTGGATGTCCACGAAGGGAAAACTTTGTTTCTCTTCATCGAGAGTGAATTTTTATGTCTAGATATGCTCCATTGGCATGTTTGAGGATTTCGGATGGGTCTGTTGCGTCTGCGATGAACAATGGTATATCATCTACCCACATTTTGTAGGGTGGGAACTGGTCGATTATACTTTTTAGGCCCGTTTGTTCAGGATGATGCATGTGCACATCTGGCAGGAGGGAAGCAATGCAGCTTCCGATTGCTACATCCTCGCTATGACGTTATTATTTCCCTTTAAGAGTAATTTGCAAATTATTGTACGTGCTAATATAAAGTCTTTGATAACATTTGTGTCCATAGTAATATCGTGATACTCAATTTTTAATCAAGTGACACGATCGTCGTTGTAATTTCTAGTGGAATGTTCGTAACTAAGGATGAGGCGTCAAGCGAGACCATTTAAATCTGTAAGATGCTTTTTCCCTTTAGTTCATCTGCTAGATCAAAAGAGTCCTTGATGGTGTTTGTGTTTATCATAGTTCGTAATGTTTCAAGTATTTTGCAGAGAAACTTAGCTGGTGTAAGTTGCGGTGCACTAATTGTTGGCATAATGTGTCGCATCAGAGGAGCTCCTGAGGCCATCAAGGCTTTATGAGTTTTTGGTTTGCCGTGCAATCTTGTGCTGTTTATTCCAACGGGTTTTGGATTTTTGATTTCTTCTATGAGCTTTGATCTAATTGCAAAATCATCTCTAAGACGTGTTTTTCCATCTTTATCATAATTTAATTTATTCGTGATTCGCTATATGTTGAATCATCTTTCTGCTTGTTGTCTGGATTGAATTTCAATTGATCATTTATGATCTCGTTCATGGACCCTCTATAAGCGTCGGATTCAAGTATAACATCATCTGATCCTTTGTCGGGTGTGGCAGGTCATATAGATTTGTCTGATTGTAGTTTTCGTAGTTCGTCCATGGTCTTGTTTATGATGATCTGGCTGCCCAGGAAATCCTTTCTCTACTGTTCTAGTGCGCTAACTATCTTAGCGGTCAGTCAATGTCCATTGAATGCCTGTCGGGCAGTGTCTTTTGTTAATTAATTGTAGAAATTTTCCGGTCCTGGGCTTGATGGCAATAATTTCGCATTCACTTCGGCTTCTCTCAATGATGCAGAATTTTTCTCCTAAGGATAGTAATTCTTTCTGATGTTTTGACATGATCGATTTTGAATAATTTTGATTAAAAGCATTAGGATTTGTAGGAAATTTTCGATTGTGTGCCGATTATGAGGTCCTTAGTTTCTTTGTCATCAACGTTGTAAAAGAATTGTACTTTCTGTTGTTCAGTCTTGCAATATATGGTATATATATATATATATATATATATATATATATATATATATATATAATTTACATTATAGAAACCTATTTCATAATAAATGATAAATTGATTGCGGATTGAATATTTCAATTTAATTTCAGCAAAATTTTATTAATTAAAGTATTGTAATAAAACCTAAATTAAGAAATATTCTTGGAAATTCATTACAAATAGATGAAAAGCTTGATTTAAGCCGCTCGCATTATACACTCAATAATGTTGAGATAAATTAAATAAAATAAAAATAAAGTAACGCTTCCTTCAAAGGGTTAACAATATTCACCTTTCATTTCTGACAGGAATTTTGTAACACTCTATTTTGTTAATGAAAATCGTCAGAAATAAATTATTTTTTGTTTTATGCATTTATTTTTTTATTTGATTTGTGCGTGCGTATGCATACGCATTAGTCCGACGAATGTATTGTATTCTTGTTAAGCACATATCGCTCGACACTCGTTTTAATCAGACCTGAGTAATTTTCAATATCACACAATGTTACAGAGTTAATTAGTTAGATATATAAGTACCGAAATACATCCTCATATACTGTCTAATTTGAGAAACAAAAAAAAAACATAAATTCATCTCTTGCATGGGACTGAAGCTTAATAATATGATTATGGATATTGTCAACCTGTTAAAAGTTGAACGAAATTTTGATATTTGTGTGGCTGCCATTAATAAATGAAAACTTTTTTCTGAACTGAAAATTATATTGATATGTATGGCTGTCAAAACGAATTGGCCAATTTAGAACGTAATCTTGCCCAGAAGGTTGTTTATATTTCTGTTTAAAGTCTTCTCTAGTTTATGCAAGCAATATAGAATTATATAAAATTATCTTATTAGCATAAAATGAGGATTATTATTCGCGAAAACTAATCCACAAACGAATCCTCGGATTCGTCTATTTTCGACAAATTTGAAAGTACTTACCAGGATCTCGGAGATTTTTTTTGGCTCATTCCAGCGAAAACCGTGTTATTCTATTTACGCATACAATACACTGTTTTAGTTTAAATTTCAACCTGCAAATCGCAAACAATTTACGTACCTCGCAGCCTTCATTACGACCGTAGCCAATGCGCATCGCCAATTGATTTGATTACCATTGTGTTATCAATTTTTGTTAAAACAATTTGTATTTTTACGACATATCAAATTAATAAAACTTAATTTTTAGTTTACGCGCAGACTTATACCCATATTTCAGTTGATTTATGTATAATCAGACAGTTTTCCATCAAGCATATGTAGATTCCACGTCTAAGTTTCCATTTCGTCTATCTAGCTAACTACTAGATGTACAGCGTATATGAGAAAAAGACGGATAACATCATTTGTATTTCCAATGTACTTTATCATGAAACGAAGCAGGTATTCAGCATATTTGCATTTGTAAATAATTGTTTAATCTATGATTAGATTGTTATCCTGACGCAAACTAATAAAATTTCAAAATGTCAGTCATATTTTAGAAAAAAATTACATGAATATCATCTGATTTCATTTGTGTATACAAATAATATCATATCGCAGTAGTGTTGTGGCTTAAAAAATATATTTAATTGTTGACGTGAATTTTTAAAAGTCAATTTTTACTTTCGTCTGAATGTAACTAAGACTAATTAAATGCATTACATTATCAATAGTACTCATCTCGCTTAGTGTCTTCTTGTCGCTTTAACATTTTAAACGAGCTCATAGAGAGTGGCATGATGCTAAAAATTCTTTAAAATATTACGAAAAATGAATTGAATAAAATCATAGGGAAAATCGCATGTTTATATTATAATAACTACTACTACCACCACCACCTTCACCACTACTATTACTACTACTACTACTACTACTACTACTACTACTACTACTACTACTACTACTACTACTACTATACTATATACTATACTACGCTACTACTGCTAGAATAACACTACTACATCTATTACTAATATTATAATAATAATAATAATAATAATAATAATAATAATAATAATAATAATAATAATAATAATAATAATAATAATAATAATAATAATAATTATTATATTATTATTATTATTATTATTATTATTACTTCTACCCATTTCTATTTACTATATTTAATATTAATATTATTATTATTATTATTTATTATTATTATTTTTATTATTATTACAATATTTAATTAACTATACTACTACTATTTTCATACTATAATTATACTACTACATTATATATACTACTACTACTACTACTACTACTTCTACTACTACTACTACTACTTCTACTACTACTACTACTACTACTACTACTACTACTACTACTACTACTACTACTACTACTACTAATAATATTATTACTTCTACTAAAATTACTACTACTACTACAACAACAACAACAACAACTACTACTACTACTACTATTACTACTACTACTATTACTATTACTACAACTATTACTACTACTACTACTACTACTACTACTACTACTACTACTACTACTAATACTACTACTTCTAATTCTACTACTTCTACTAAGGTAGTAATAATAATAATAATTAAAAAAATTAGAATAATAATAATAATAATAATAATAATAATAATAATAATATTAGTAATAATAATAATAATAATAATAATAAACGGCTTTTATTAGGCAACCACGGCCATCTGACCGAACAATAGAAGAGATTAATTTATAAATCAGTGGTAGGTTTATTTATGGGTAAGTAAGAAAGTTACTGGGTAATGTTTATAAAAAATAATAACAGTAGGTCTGATCCAATTAGAGAAAGAAAAGTGCTTTCAGTAAATTTGTAACTGTGCCTAATATAGATAAAGAATATCGTAATGAATTGTGTAAAATCGATTAGAATAAATTCTTGCGAGCATCTAACGGGCCTCATTTCTACAACGCTCTCGAGTGAAGTAAGCAAAACTTTAGGTTTGCCGAGTTATACCAAAAGTTCGTTCAATATTTAGAATTTTTAAATTATTTGGAAGAGAAATGCTCTTTTTAAAACACTTCTCTACCTCGCGTGCTCATAGTTCAGTAACTACGGGCTGAATTGTTCTTCCGGACTTTTATTTGTTGTGTTCTTCGTTGTTTTATGAAAGCGACTAAGTAACTTAGATTTGTACATCAATCAAAAACTTTAAAATATTTTCCCCATAAAATATGATTTAATAAATATGGACGTTATATAGGCAAATTGTTAAGATTGCATTTTATTACACTAACAAAGATAATAGGGTATGGTTTTATTTTTTTTGTATGTCAAAAGACTTAAATATTGATTTTTCCTCAATTAACATTGTATTTAAATTGTGAGTGGTTTTAATTATTACAAAAATACACACACGAAGCACATCCTTAAGTTACAAAACAAGTTTAAGCATCTACAGTATAAAGGCAGTGTCGCAGTATAGGTTGGTTATATTCTATTTATTAACGAAATCGATAGAAGTTATTATGGTTGTTGTAGTGCGACTAGATAAAGCACGATCTTTCACGTTTAACTAGTGCTGAAGTATATATCTTTATATTCATTATTTAAATAATTAAATGATAATTACAGTTAAAGTACGAGAGCATGATGTGTATAATATAGAGCAATCTTGAATAGAAATTGAGAATTTGGACTTCGAGAAATATATAACCGTGTATAAACTTAAACGATCATTCATTGTTTTCGCGAGCGATGACTGACTTTGATAAATGTTGTCAATTCACACAAAATCAATGATTGCTTACTTATGTACGCATACACATATGACGAAAGCTGCAAATATGCTATGTTCGTAACTGAATAGAAATTGTGCAGTCAAAATTTTCATCCGAGTAAATTGTATGCAAGACTTCTAGGGGTGGAAACCACATTCATGAAATATTAACATCATAACTGCCAGCGAGCACTGATGGTAAACATGCAAGTTCGAAACACATCAGTACTTACGACAGGTGGTAGTTTTGTCAGCTATTCCGACGGGTTACATTAGATTGGATTGTTATTTAACTCATGCGCGCAAGCCTAACTTTAGAATTTCTGCAGTTTTTAAAAAAAACTAAGCCAAGTCAGACTGCGCTTTACATGTTGTTATTTTTTCTTTTACTAATGAACTGTTGCAGTACCCACCTAGATGTCGTGAGCATACCGTAGATTAATATGGAGAATTCAAAACGCTGAGGTCATACATTAATAAAATCGTGCTAGAATATTTGCCAACATTTTGCGTTGGCGGTGCAAAAAGGTCTATTTAGTAGTTAAACGTAGTAACGGAATGCTACTACTAATTGTAAACATTTTCATGCGTATTTCAATCTTTTATTTTACCCGAACAAATTTGATTACTTTATCTACATGAATAAATATATCAAAAGAATGACAAGTACACGTCTGAGAACATTTGTAACACTAACATCTGGAAATTTTCGTATCATTATAGCTGTGATTGAAAAAAATTATAAATTCTCCGTCATGTATTAGACATAAGTTAATTAGAAGCATGTTGGTCGAACTGGGACTTGCTGTGGTTGCAGCACTTGAGGCCAAGTATGCGCCGATGGCTCTATTTAGGGCTGATGTGAGTGAAAGAATATTACCCCAGAGAAGTGCAAACATCAAGACGCAGACGGATCACGAGAATGCCGGTCGCACCAGTCGAATCTTAGGCATTAACAATAAATGAACAATTCTAATGGACATTTGTTTTACTAACGAGGCGCGCTGTATACAGATGAACATATATATAAGAGGGTTTAATAAAGAAAGTGTGTCAAGTATACGACATTGAAACCTTTCTAAGAAGAATTGAATTTTATTTAAGCTGAGCAGATGAGAACTTTAACCAAACAGATTTGGATATAATAAGTCTTGCCTAGATGAAACGAGGATTGTTCACACTGCAGGAATCCGTGTATGGGACCCCAACCATAGGGGATACCAAATCGGAGACCAAGCCAAGGTGGCAGCACAAAAACTTCTGCCCGTATTTGCATCTTAGTCAACAGATCATTTACGTTTATCATCATCAGAATTTAAGACTATGCTTGCAACAGTAGTCGTTGAAAGGCCATATCTGTGCTTCGACAAATTGGAGACCGCTGTGCGAGCTCAGATTTTCTCATTATAAGCACCATTTGTAGGCATGGCATTCTGGTAATCAGTTGATGTTTCGGTAGCAGTCCAATTTTAAATGCATAGAGACATTCCGTATGCAGAAATTTAACCGTGAGTAATGGGTAACTCCCGCATCAGACCTCAGGATGTGTTTACTGAATTATATACATTTGCACCACTGCCGGTGAGCTTCCATGGCTTGCATTAAGCGGTGTCGTCCAGGCTAATCAATTCTTCGCCAGGCTCGCAGCGGCACAAATCAATCATGTTTACTAATCCTATTTCTATTAGATATGGTGCTCTAACTGGCATGCTTAGTGGTCTGGAATCAGTGGCAAAATTTAAGACACCTGCATAGATGTTAGAAGTTGTGGCAGATACTTCGCTTATTGGGCAATTATGTCAGCTTATTTCTCCCAGAGTCCAGCAATTTGCAGGTGTCAGTAGGGTCCGCCACCTCATTTACTTCGGTTGACGATATGCCACTCAGAATAAAAGACCTGCTGGTGCACATATTAAGGAGGCTACCTGACAGTCTGTTCAGAATTCAATGACACGTTAGAAAAAATAAGTCTGGAAAACTTTGCCAGACGTGTTGAGTTTTATTAAAATTGAATTGTTAGAAATCTTTTACGGAAAGTGTGCTATTTTACATTTCGATGCTAGAGATGCTGTTTCTATTTTACCCATGTCTTCTTTGTTGAAAAAGTACGATATTCAATATCAGAATTATGCTAGGCTTCTGGCGCAGCGATAGTGGCTGCAGGTAAATTGTGCACTAACTAAACAACAAATTATGTTTTATGCCGTTTATTTTTTATTGCTTCATGAGTAAAGAAAATCGATTTTAATTATAAATTTACACGCCATTCTGAGCCAAAAAGTCCGAATCGCATACAGTATATATGCTGCACTACGGCGCAGTGTGATACGGGTCTGTTTTCCTCGTAGAAGAAAGAGTTTTGAATCCAGTACGAGACTATTTTCCAAACCTATGATTGCCCCGAATTTCCTGGGTCTCCGGTAGATAGCTTTAATTTGCCGCTACACCAGCAACTCAGTAGATGATACACGCCCTGCGGACTAGAATATTTATCCTCATTTGTGCTTTGAGCTTGTATTATCCTCGTTACATAAACGAACGGTTCGTTGTAACCTGCGGCTGATTATTGGCAGTCTAACGCTGCGACCAAACCTGACGCGTATATCATGCATCTTCTGTGCAATGTGTTCATATAGCTTGCAGATTACGCATGGTTTGCCGAGGTCTTCTGTGCAATTAGTATTCGGCCAATAGACAGTTAGTAAGTGGCAGTGTATGTAGAACAATAACATTTTCAATTTATTCGGTTATTTATTGGCTTATAGAACACGCCTAAAACTCTGGGACATCCTGGTGCTGGACTCCTCATCGAACCATTGCAGTTCCGGTTGTTGTGGTCTGGAATGACAATAATTAGTTGTAGCTAAAAGTGCAAAACGTGCCCGCTATGTAAACCGGAGAAAAACAAAACGTCGCATCTGTAGATTTCAATGAAACAGCACAAAATAATGTTTTGCATATCTACATGGTGTGTTCGCTATAGCGGTCCGCCGAAGGAATTTAATTAGTGATACCAGGACACTAAAATATGACATTCTTGGACTGCCACTTATCATCCACACATCAACAGATCGGGCAAGCGAGCGTACCATAAAATGTACGAGATTCAGCAATGTTTATACCAGGAGGCTCCTGGTTCTTGTAATTAGTTGAGTAGGCCTTTCGATTTACGGGTTCACCAAAAACGGCGTTGCTTCGGCAACCATGGTCGATTGAGAGCAAATACGTCTACCGGGCGACTACATAACTATACGAACACAAATTCATTGCCTCGTATCAGATATTCATGAACGCCTACAATAGCTAGCTTAAACCATGTGTGCCAATTAGTGTCTTTTTTATACCTGCTGACTTAAATGCACTCTTGTAAGTTCCGGAGACTACATCATGTTGGCTAAGCTAGAGCCGATTGCGAAGACCTCTGCCAATGATAGATATAGACGGATTAGCGTCCGCAGACTTTGACTTTTGCGTACATTTTAGTGCTTTTATTAACGTATAATTCAGTCAGAGTAAGACACAATATGTATAACTGCATATAAATTTAGAAAAAGTCAACTAATGTTGGCTTGACACATAGCATTATGTGCTAGGAGAGGGTCTAGTACGATAAAAACAGCCTCCTATTTTTCCCCAAAGAATCTGGCTTTTATTGATAAGTTGCCAAATACCGACAAATCTATGGCCTATCACATGGATTGTGGCAGGACATTATTTTCATGCTAAATTCGTTAATTTTTTTAATACTAAATTATCTCAATTTTCCACACTTGCACTAAGCGTAATTATTGCACTTATAAAAAATGTTAAATACTGCTTGTTGCGGAGAGCTAATATATATGCAAGTATGTATTAGGTGTTGCGAACCTAGTAACAAATAAGTTAGTTGTGACCAGAAGGATAAACCAAAGGCAGCATGAACGGAAAGTATAATCTCATTCACGTTTCGTGCTTACTGGCGACTCATCAGTAGGAGCCGCTATTATGCCTTTTAACCACTATATATTTGGTCAAGTATATGGGATAATAAGACGGTACAATCTCCTAGACGAATGTGTAAACCTGCAATATTGAAGCTAACATCATCTAAAGTCAACGACAATGCGACTTCAACACTAACTCACACTATATAATATATATACCGAGTCTGTAAAGGATACTAACACTATGGCCATTGTGTTAGTAACTGATACCTTTTTTGAAATCGATGAGTACCGGATACTAACACCATGGTTTCCGAGTCGGTACATGATACCAACCTGATGGATATAAATTTATGCTAAAGTTCACCCAAATTGAGAATTACAACAATTTCCGAACACCTGTTACTCCAGTTAAACCACACACTCTGGCCTTCATCGATATCAGTTATCACATTTCGCGGTAAGCATGACATCATTCAATTCAATATATTACAGTTAAAGTTGCGAAAAACAAATATATATGTACCGTCCTATTATTCCACATTCTTCGACCAAATATATAGTGGTTAAAGGGCATAATACCGGCTCCTACTGATGAGTCGCCAGTAAGCACGAAACGAATGTGCATGAGATAATACTTTCCGTTCATGCTGCCTTTGGTTTATCTTTCTGGTCACAACTGAACTAATTTGTTACTAGGTTCGCAACACCTAATACATACTTTCTTATAAAAAGTGTTTACAGAATTTCAGTTAACCATGGCATACTAAATAATTATTCGTGTATGCACGGAACCTTCACTACACAGTTAAGACAATTTCCTAGACGAATTCTAAATACGATATTATTGACAAATGGCTGAGGCTAATAGAATGTACATGGATAGTAATTGACGCGCTGAAATTGCCTATGAAAGTGTAAAATGAAGTAAAATTCAATAAATTAAATTTATGCGCAAACACATAACGATATTAAAAAAGTTAATTATTACTTGCCATTTAGATTTATTTAGCGTAAAATAGATACCAACATTGACAACTAATTTAATGGGATTCTGGGTAATCATCATAGTTTAAGTTCTGAAACCTGGCAGTAAGCAGCAAACCATACGAAATTTCAAAGTTGATCATTAATGATTAACACAATTTTTTTTAAATTTCGAAAATTTCGAATATTTTCGCAACAAACATAGTCACCTAACCCTTAATTTTTCACCAATTGCATACTATTAGAATAAAATAGGTCATGAAATAAAGATGCAATAAAATGCAACTATGGAAGGCAAATTTTGGCATGTTTGATGTTTTGGTTTAATAGAATAAGCACCGTTTAAAGTAATTTCATTTAAAATGCATTTAACATCAAAAGAGTTAAACTAAAGTGGTAAATACTGCTGAATTCCATTTATTGCTTGAAAGCATTCAGAATTTCAGAAAATAAGCATTGTTTCTTAACTCATCTGAAGTCTTGTCGACACAAAAATGAAAATGAGCCGAACTTTGCGTAATTATTGCCCAAAAAGGCGAAGAAAGATAAACGATATTAAAGATAGCGTTTTTACCATAATTTTTTTGTTCAAGTAACCAGTAGATAAGCATGTGTTTTGTACCAGTCTTTTGATAGAAAGCTCTGAATTTTTGTGTTTAACAATTTATGTCTATATTTCTAACGTACTAATATTAAACGAACATTGGTTGGGCGGGTAGTGATAATAAATAATTAAATCAAGGTTTCGATCTTGGTATAAACACCTGACACATAATGAACACTCATTTTTTCAGTATAAAATAAGTATTGTATAATGTATAAAAGACGATTCATCCAGTAGACTGATTTCGTCCTCATTGGGAATTCATCCCCACTGTCCAGAGTTTGCCGCGGACAGATCCCGTACTTGGGCACATTTGTTTTGGAATCTGTTGCTTTACCACTAAGCCACGATGCTGCAAACGTTTTGTTACAATAACTTCATAGATAAAAAATGGTTGAACTATTAATCGTTGTGCAGGTGATGACAAAAAATCTTCAAATACATTTTACATAATTGAAATATACTCTAATCGCGTTTATTCGATCAACTCGTGGAAATTGTTTAGCCGACATTTAAGGTCAGGTAAAATGCATAATTAAACGAATCCAGGTTGCGCGGGTGGTGATAACATTTACTATAATCATGGTTGCGAACTTGATAAATACGCCTGATCCATTAAGTACATACATTTATCAATATACATTAATAGTTGTATAGTGTAGAAAAGGCAATTCATCTAGTACACCGCTTTCGTCTTTATTGTGAACTTATCACGTTCTGGCCAGAATTTGCCGTGGGCAGGGCTCGAACTTGAGCACGTCTGCTTCAGAATCTGTTGCTCTAACCACTGAGCCACCCTGCCGCACTAACGTGATTGATGTTTATATCAATATCACAAGCTTGGTAATAGTAATTGTTAATAACGCCCTCGCAATCAACTTTTTTTAAATTATATAAATGTTCATTTAAATAAAATTTGCGCATGCATTTGGATTCTCAGTACTCAGTGTGACGCTTTTATGCAATGACTATCATGAAAGTTAGAAAAACATCTGCACGTGCGACTGACATTAGGAATAAACAAATTATCTTATAAAAGACGTCTTTCTTAGTACTCTAATCATTAGTGAACATTCTGCTATACAGAATAATCGAAAAATTCAACATAATAACAACATGAACTAGAAATTCTAATTCGATGTGAAATAAAAGTTAAAATTTTTAGCTTAACTATGTGCAATTATAATACTTAGGGTGATTTTAGCCGCGTTGTTTGCTATAATCTATTTAGATTTAAAAAAAGAATTATTGTTTACCTGTGCTACATTTACAAAAGATTTTGGCAGCAATATCGTGTTCCAATTTCCGATACATGCTAATCTATTGCGCATTCATAGGGTTTTTAACGTGTGAATATGTTTGCTTTTGGTTATTTGCTGTTAGTGTTTAAATATGAATATTATTACAAATATATACTTACACATTTACCAATGCTTTAACTGCATAACAACGGTAACTTAAAACGGTAATCAGAGAATGACATCTTCAATTATGAGCTAAATTAAAGAAGTAAACTAATAAATTTCTCGAGGTTATGTGCTCTGTTTTATTTGGATTCAGACAGTTATCTATGAATCAAAAGGGGTTGGGCATAGAGTCAGATGACCATAAGTGTAGCTATTGTGGAAATATCTAACAGAACACACACATATTCAAGGGATTATTATTCTTCAAATATTGACAGGATTTAAATAACTCAGTATATATATATATATATATATATATATATATATATATATATATATATATGTACTTCCTCCAAAGGAAACAGAAAAGACAAAACCAAGCATTGAATACTATTATTTTAGAATTACTCTATGAAATCTCATAATTTGCATTGTTTAACTTTCAGCAATGTTTGCTAAATAATAATTTTCTGTTTGGTAATTACTTTGAATAGAGTGACAATCATCGTTTCGTTCAAGTGGTTTAAATGTATAAATAGGAGTAATTTAGAAATCTTACTGCATAGGAGTTTTAGAGTTTAATGGAAAATTTTTCATTAAGTATAATTCATTGGCAAAGTCATCTTTATAAGATGCTATATATAATGTAGCTTTATGTAAGTAGTGAGCGAGGAGAAATACATACAGACACAAATGAAACACACACAAAATTGCGTAAGAGGGTTCAACTACAAATGCGTCAATTTAGCACGGATATAAGGGTTAATGCGCTTACATAGAAAGCAACATTTCCACACGCATACACAAAAAAACAAACAAAATTACACATTAATACGCTTAGACTCCTATATGGTAACATAATAAAATTACAGTTATTTAAAGATTAAAACCAATTGAACAAAACCATGATTGTCAAACGGTTCAAACGAAATCTCAATAGAAAAGCAAATGATTTATTAAACTGTGCTGATAAGAAAATAATGATGATCACGTTATTCAACGGAAAACATAATAGTAAAATCCTCCAAGACCTAATTTTTTCCCCGGATTTTTCTATTTATATATATATATATATATATATACTACACTACAATACTTAGTTTATAGAGACAAATGTATGCATATAATAGGTCAGGTGTTTATATCAAGGTCGCAAACTTGATTATCACCGCCAGTGCTACCAAAGTTTGGTTACTTACATAAATATTCATTTCAATACCACTTTCGCATGTTACGTGGTGTCTGATCTGTAAAAATAGATTGGGGATGGTTAGTAGGAACTTTAAGTCTAAATGGATGCCATATGAGTTACACCTAAGTGAAAATGACTAACCAAGTTACATTAGTTAGTATATAACTGAAAATTGTGTGAAGTGCACGGCAAGGTGGCTCAACGGTTAGAGCACCAGATTCTGAAGCAGACGTGCCCAGGTTCGAGCCCTGCCCGCGGCAAATTCTGGCCAGTACTTGATGAGTTCCCAATAAGGACGAAACCGGTCTACTGGATGAATTGCCTTTTCTACACTATACAATTCTTAGTTTATACTGACATATGTCAGTAATTAATGGGTCAGGTGGTTATGTGAATACCACAACCTTGATTATAATAATTGTTATCACCACCCGCGCAACCAATTGTAGTTTAATCATTCATTTTATCTGATCTGCGTTTTGACTAACCCAGGTAGTTTTCCAGTAGTCTTCTTTCTTCAACAAGATATTTCGAAAACTATCTGTGTTAGTCAAAACACAGATCAGGTAATTTCGATTAATCAAGTTTCGCAAAAATATTTTAATTTTAATCATTCATCTTTGCACAAAAATGCCTGAGTTAGTGTCATTGAAAGTTTTTTTTATAGAAAATAGTTGCCTTAAAATCAACACGTCTGTAACGAGATTTCGGAATCGTTCGAATTTTGATGAAGCCAGCTATGGTTTACTGTACATTTGTTGAAAAGTACTGCGCCGATGATGATTGGACGACCTGGTGTTCGTTTACAGTCCACATATTACCATGTGCGAGTTATGATTATATGGCAGAGAAACATTAATCACAGTTGGCTTTTGTATGGCTCTACATTACGACGGCACTGATGTACTATGCAGTTGGCGTTACAGTTCATCTTACTTCCTTATTTTACATCGAGCTTATGCAATTTAGCACAACAATGAACGATATTCATTGACGGAATCAACTAAGTCATTGTAGATTGTTTTAAAATTAAGCAACTATACCATCGCCGCTGCCATCAGCTTTGTGTTAGCCAGCCGTCAAGCTTGACTATTCGATGGCTAAGAATCAATTATACACTTCTAGACTTATTCTTTTTTGCAGATTTGCAACACCTACTAAGCAAAGTCGCCAGTTTACACGTGGTTTGTTCGCGAAGACGTGCTTTAATCTCTACAGGACAAAAATTCTATAATATAAAACAAGATTTATCAGACACGTATAATCACTAAAATGTAGAAAGCAATCTAATACCTGTTGCTCCTGTGTTACTTACTTAATTTTGTATAGAGCTTTGATACTAATATACTTAGATGAATAAAATTCCTTTGAGTGGAATTCCTTTCGTACTTCGTTTGTTATTATCGGCTTAAAAGTGTTTCAAAATGGAGGAAGTGCGATTTAGCCGTCCTTATGAACTGTAAATACTGATGCTACTTATGCTGTTTTGTCCATGTTGATTAAATAGTATTTTAGGCTGGATAATTCTGTACATTAGATTCCTGTGACAGTTCCAATGGAACGGCCCATTATGAACAGCGGTGCCAAAAAAGATCATTTAAAAATTATTTTGTATCAACTTCTAGTTTTGTCGTTCTCAGCACAGAATGAAATGCAAACAAAATTTAGTACAATTGAAGATAGAAAATTAAACTACCTTTATGTCTATCCAACAGAGTCGAGAAATAAACTTTATGTTAACGTTGACAAAACATAACAATGCTGCACTAAACAGATAGTACGCTTGCCACAATTGCAATGGGCTAAATTTCTGCATTACAATGTTAATAGGAAAAAGAGATTGGTGCTTATTTAAGGTGCTTTGGGAAAATTTTGCTGGAGAAAACCTATTCGTAGATGATCATAGAAGCCAACATCAGACCGCACTCGATTTGCGTTACAGAGGATGCTAGATGATTACAGTTAAATACTGTTTATTGCGAAGAACTAATATATATGCAAGTATGTATTAGGTGTTGCGAACCTACTAACAAATTAGTTCAATTGTGACCAGAAGGATAAACCAAAGACAGCATGAACGGAAAGTATAATCTCATGCACATTCGTTTCGTGCTTACAGGCGACTCATCAGTAGGAGCCGGTATTACGCCCTTTAACCACTATATATTTGGTAGAAGAATGTGGAATAATAGGACGGATGTTTTTCTTAACCTTCACTTAGAGACGATAAACCAGACTCAAAAGTTTTGCGCCAGCAAATTTCCCTACTGTAAGTGTTAACACACGTGGAGTCACTAAGCTGGTTACCACCAACTGTTGACTTTCTCTTGATCCGACTCTGTTGACAAATGTATATGTACTTGTAGTTGTACATATTCTGGAATTACAAAATAGCGGTTGATCAAGTGGAACCGCCAATATTTTCCTCAGATAATGATAGAAATTTCCTAGTACTGTCAGAAAAGTACAACAATTCGGAACATAAATTTAAAAGTTGGCGCACATATAATCTAAGACATTACTCAATTGTACGTGCAGCAGTCGGAAAAATTGTTATACATATAAGGAGCACTCTATAACAAATTGTCAAGAAGCTAGCCTCAAAATTATTTGATTCCACCTCCTGAATTTTGTCAACTGCCTACATATCACAGAATCGAGCAATAACAATCTAGCATCCAGACAAGCCAAACCAATTAAACGAACATTGGTTGCGCGGGCGGTGATAACAATTACCATAATCAAGGTCGCGATCTTGATATAAATACCTGACTCATTAAGTACATACATTTTGTCAGTATAAACTAAGAATTTTATAGTGCAGAAAAGACAATTCATCCAGTAGATCGGTTTCGTTCTATTGGGAATTCATCACGTACTGCCCCTGTCAGTGGCCAAGTATGGCAGGTCTACTGGATGAATTGCCTTTTCTGCACCATAAAATTCTTAGTTTATACTGACAAATGTATGTACTTAATGGGCCGGGTGGTTATATCAAGATCGTAACCGTGATTATGGTATAACAAACCAGTTGTTTGACCAACATCAACAAACATTCAAAATTAGGCGCTTCCGCACAAACTACGTAACTAGCATCGCTATCAGTTTCCGAAACTGCACGGAAAATTAAGACAATAGTATTGATTTCTTAAAAAGTAACTTTGTTATCAAGGCGATGCCATACAACTCATGAGCAATGAGATATGACCAAAACTATGTGGAGTTAAAGCATTCGTACATGCAATAATAAATAGCATCGAAAGCCCAGTGCAATATCTTCATCCAACGACAAAATGTAACAAGGTCTCAAACGCTTTTAAGTCATACGATGAAAGTTACTGCTAACCGTCCAAATGAACACCCATATACGATTCCTATGGTTAAAACGTAACTAAAAAACACTCGTACAACTGCCAAAAATTAAAAGAAAGCAAAGTTCAAACTAGACTAGTTGCCATCCCCTTAATCAAATATAAGGACGACATTAAAGACGGAAGAAATCAATTCATACATTGATTGTTAAATAAAATTTAACATTCTATTGTTATGTCATGTTAATTTATTATATATATATATATATATATAGATATATATATATATACTATATATATATATATATACTATGGCGCAGAGGTGAATTATATGTACACAAACTCGATTACCCTCGGCGCAGTCTAATGTGGACGATAATATACTTTTGTTTGCTTCCAAATGGAATGGCTAAATATACCAATAATATATACATATATATATATATATATATTTATAATTAGGAAGAGCGTTTAACACTGAAATCCACACTGGCGCTGTTACCATGTGGAAATTATAAATTTGCGCAACAAGGTGAAACGATCAACTACACTGGGAAAAATAGCACTTGTATATGTAACAGTGAACAATGCGCACAAATGGTTAATTCTCAAGCCATCAAAACAATAATGACCAGATCTCAGACATCACTTTGCAATACTGCGAGAATGACCTTTACATGCAAACACGCATACACACAAGCACAAACGCATACACACTCACCAACTAGCCAAAACAAGAAACAGAAGTAAAAACGAGTCAGATTTGTTACCACTAACATAATCAATTGAAAACCCAAAATGTATAAATATGTATGATTGTATAAGAGATGATTAGTATTCACGAAATAAATGGCCTTTATCCACTTTGTTATTAATGTGTACTTTCTTCCTAATTATAAATATACTGTGTAACATTAAAAGGCATGGACATTATATATATATATCTATATATATATATATATATATATATATATATATATATATATATCGTTGGTTTAATTTTCAGCTATTCTCATGTGAAAATTTTGGGAGGGATTTAGCAAGGTAGAGGAGTCATTCTTTTTCATTTTCTCCATGAAATATTTATGAATAAAGCAGAAAATTGAAGCAGGTCAAAAGTGTGAAATGGAGGCTCGTCCAATCATTTACGTGCAATCTCTCGCATAAATGAGAATAAATACAACAGATCCCAAAATTCAATACAGTAAAACTATGCATATGAAATTAGTTAGTGTATATGCCTTAAGCAGCAATTGAAGAAAAACTGTTGATTATGTAAACTTCAAATATTATTGATCCATATACATTCGTAAGTTGTCAATCAGCTTATGTGAAACGAATGACAAGACATTAACAGATAGAGAATAATATCATCAACACTATGACACATACTAAATCAAATAGTCGATCCAGGTTTGAAATTGCGCAAAGTATAATTAAAATCTCGTAAATGTGCTCATGAGTAAAGGCCTTTAAGTTACTTGTCAAATTCAATAATATATATAATTAGTAAGTTTATGAAGCGATGTTTATAAATGAAGTTCAGCCTAATTTACGAAGGAGGGAAATCATTTTGTGCTTGAACCTTCAAAAGAAGTTAATGCAAGTAAGTGACTGGACGAACCCTATCTTGTAGGCTTCACCACTAGGAGTTTCTATTTGCTTTTCCTTTAGAAATTATATTAATATGTCAATTATTCATTACTTAAAGCGACAGTGAGGATGATAGGCCTCTAGGGAAAATATTTCTTTAAATCTACACGCAGAGGACATGATCTAATGCATATATATATATATATATATATATATATATATATATATATATATATATATGCATAGGAACATTTCCATGTGTCAACCTCAAATTCTGTTTACGAATAAACATGCGAAAGATTCAGCTCAACTTATGTGGGCCTATCCCATAGACGGTTAATTACTCGAAAGAGAAACAAATGCAACTTAAACACCTGTTTTAAATCGAATGGTGAATTCATGCCTGAAATTGCGTAACATATCGTTGAAAACTCACATTTTTGTTGTCCACACGTAGTATTTAATGTAATTAATAAATGGAATAACAGAAATGAATTGGCTACATACGAAACTTTTTGGATAAATAAACTGAAGCCGTATTTATGCAAACAGAAGAAAGCATATTTTGTCATTAAGCTTGATCTGGTGATGATGAACACAATTGATTGATTGTTCCCTCAATTCATACTCTCTCTATTTTTAAATATCCTATTTCGCCTTGACCTTTTCATATACATATAAAGAGATGTTCATTTTTAGATACTTAAGAAGAATATGAGAAAGAAACGGTTTTTGTATCTGATAAATTTTACTTTTATTTTTTCTCATTGAAATGGAACTATGAATTTTAATAAAGCACGCAATCCAAAAGAATACATATATATTTAATTTGCGTCCTGAAAGATGATTGGTGTTTTGTGCAGTATTATTTTTCTATAGCCCATCATACCAAATGGTAACTAAACTTGAGTAATTTTAAAATGAGAAAAACATTTTATTCAGTTTATCATCATTATTATTATTATGGGTCTTTTTATTTGTGTCATGTGATAGCGGAGGCTTTATCGATTCGGGTACATCCGAAGTAATCGCAATGCGATTTCCAACGGAAATCCAATTAAAGATCCAAGACTAATGCTTACATCAGAAATGGACGAGGCTAATGTATTTGATCCTGCATTTACCACCCCACCGGACGAGTATTTTCAAGGTTTACGTACATTTCAGCAGAGATACGGCCTTTCAGTAACAGGGAGACTGGATAAACCGACGTCTCAACTTCTTGTTGCACCTCGTTGTGGAAATCCAGACATTGTAGACCAGGAAAATCAGCAAGAAAACGACAAAAATGAAGTCACGCTCAGTGATTCTAGCATAGGTAATGTTAATGTTAAAGTTATTCTGCAGGCGAGAATTCAAATTATCCTTTCAACGACGATGATGAATACATCGAGTCGGCAAGAATACGCCAGCACAGGTTAAGGCAAATTGCATCGATCGATAATGGCCCTAAAAATTATTACAGTGATTTACTAGCCACTGATGATTCATGGTCTGCGGAGATGGAGTATGTTGATGAATCTAATGATAATGACTACTACATTAGTCCTGAAAATGAATTGTCGGATACTTTTGCCTATTCCAGGCGGAGGCGAAGTAACAATGCATTTGATGAAGAAATGGACTTTTCAAGATCAGTTAACTTGTCGGCATCAGAAATGTTCGTACAACCGGGGAAAGCGTTAAGGAGAGTCAAACGTTATCTAATTGGGGATGAAAAGATGCGCTGGACTAAGAAAAAGCTTACATGGCAGTAAGTTATTTCGTGAATTGCATATTTTAACAGACTGGATCCACTCCATAGGCACACTAGCATAATTCAAACAATAAAACAGGAATGAAAGAAAATTAATAAAATTAAGAAATGCAAAAACCTTGTATAGTAATTAAATTGATATAAACCGAGTCATTATAAAAATGAAATTAATTTGTCAGTTTTATAATTAATGCCACGCATCCCCCTGAACTCCCAAATTTAATTCCAAGTATTCGTTTAACATGGGAAGACAGAAACAACGGAGGCCAACTGTTCGAATAATGCGTATTTTGATGGAAGTTAGCAAGATGATACTTACAGATACGATGACATGATTTCAATCATGCAACGTAGGTTGTGATACGGTTTATTTTGCTTAAATTAAGCGCCCGAAAATGATAAACGAACACAGAAGAAGGAATGAATCCATGTTACAGGTATATAAAATGTTTTGTGCCAGGTTTATTCTAATGCAGATATTTCTGCAAAAGGCTATGCGTATTGTTAACTCTCTCGTGAAAGAAATTTTTCGAGCGCATCTCTACAGAGGTTGTTCAACTTTGTCACTCAAACTAGAGGTCAACCATTACCAGCTGCAAAGTTTAGACTTTTGTGAGGCCTCGTTTTGCCCGATAGGCAAGCGAAGTGTGCAAAGACGGAAGACACAAATGCTGCCACCCACCACACTGGCACTAAGTATTGATTACGATTTCGTTGATACTTTTGCACGGTTGCAGCCTCGGCTTCTGTTTCACCTTCAAATTGCTCATGTTAACTTGTTGTGTTTTTTTGGATGTCTTCATCTCGACAAAAGGCTTATCTTGGCGATTGCGTTGCGCAGTTTTGTCCGTTTTATTTTTCGAAGTCGTTGAGTTGCCGTTCACATCATGTGGTTTGGGAAGAAGAACGTCTAGAAATATAATGACATAATTCGACATACAAAAAGCGAACGTCATATAATGTGACGTCCTATTGTCAGTCTCTCTTCGTAATTTTATTTTTCCAAGGATGTTTAAAACACGCTAGCATGTGCAACTACCAGTTGTTTTCAGTGATTCTATGCGGTTTCTAATTTGTACATTGGAAAACAGTACAGTTTATCAGCGATTGTTGACTTAGGTTCAATGTTGATTTGTTATTTAGGCCATTACATTCCGCGTCGTTTGACAGATAATTTTGCTGGGGAAAACCTTTTCGTAGCTGATCATGGAAGCCAACATCAGATCACACTCGATTTGCGTTACAGTTATTTGCCTTAAAAATGAAATTTGTGTCATGTATAGGGCTTATAATGTTGGTTCTTAAAAGCTAGTTCGCGTGTAAGTATGTATTAGGTGTTGCGAACCTAGTAACAAATTAGTTCAGTTGTGACCAGAAGGTTAAACCAAAGACAGCGTGAACGGAAAGTATAATCTCATGCACATTCGTTTCGTGCTTACTGGCGACTCATCAGTAGGAGCCGGTATTACGCCCTTCAACCACTATATATTTGGTCGAAGTATGTGGAATAAAAGGACGGTACTATCTCCTGGACGACTGTGTAAACCGGCAATAGTGAAGCTAACATCGTATAGTCTCCACAATGTGATTCTCTCGACACTAACACACTCTATTTAATATATATATATATTTGAGAGAGAGACGAGCTCAAGGATACTGACTGATTCGATGTTAGTAGTAACCGATACCAACATTATAGTACCGAAAAGTTACATGGTACTAACATGATGGATATCAATGTATGCTATAGTACACCGAAATTGAGAATTACAACTATTTCTGAACACCTGTTACTCCAGTAAATCCATATACTCTGGCCTAGTGTTAGTACTATGTACCTTTCTGGTACAATAATGTTGGTATCGGTTACTAACAAAATAGTCATAGTGTTAGTATCCCTTACAGACTCGGTATATATATTAAATAGTGTGAGTTAGCGTTGAAGTCGCATTGCCGTAGACTTTAGATGATGTTAGCTTCACTATTGCAGGCTTACACATTCGTCTAGGATGTTGGCATCGTTCTGTTATCCCACATTCCTCACCCAAATATATTGTGGTTAAAGTGCGTAATACCGGCTCCTACTGATGAGTCGCCAGTAAGCAAGAAACGAATGTGCATAAGATTATACTTACCGTTCATGCTGCCTTTAGGTTATCCTTCTGGTCACAACTGAACTAATTTGTTACTAAGTTCGCAACACCTAATACATACTTACACGCGAACTAGCTCTTAAAAATCAACATTATAAGCCCTATACATGACGCAAATTTCTTTTTTAAGGCAAAAAAATTTATTAAGTCAAATGCTCGTGTGAAACGCCTTCCATTAGTAAAAAGTTACATTATTTATTTAGTATTTCTGAGTTTCGACTGCTGTTTATCGCATTCTATTGATACATCTTGCAATTAATTCTGGCGTTCCCATGTAAAAGTTCTCTTGTATTTACATCAGATATAAATAGTTCCTTGGGTACAAATGTGTCGACCTTAATTCGCGTGTCTAATGCCTTTTAAATTCTTTTTCTACAATGGATTCAATTAATTTATCAGGATAGTCATAAGGCGAAAAAATCCATTTTTGTCCTACTCTATTGCTTATTTTCGTGAACCGTTGCTAATTCATACTCAAATGGCGCAAAACTACTATAGTTTAAATGAAATGCGGACCACATAGATTTGTACTAAATAATTGTTTGTAAAAATTATTTTAAGCAGTTTTTTAAACTATCACCTGAAAAATGTCGGAAATTGTGTTTTAGCATTGCATAACTAATAAAAAATAAAGTACAATGGGGTAGACAAACGATTTTCTCCAGTTTTAGCTCGAAATTGATGTTATCGTGAGCTTTGCTGAAACACTGAATCGTTATTTGTGATTGCGATCTTCTGTTAAATACCTGCAAAATATCATAAACTTAACAGTTATATTTTAAAACTTAATGATCATTAATAAAACTAGAGTTAGCAGGCTTCTTAATGCTAACTCATTCACCTGTTTATGAATGATCGTATAGAAATGAAGATGTATATCCTTCATGCATAACGAAATAGTCTTGCGTAGACACTGAGCTTGGTCTCCAGGGGGAAATCTCTTTTGTTCTACTGCTTTAAATATTATGTGAATAATTTTGTCAGTTGAAAGAATTGTGTAGAAAATCGGAAAATAAAAAGACGCCATTGTCTCATTTACCACATTAATTAATTCAATACTGTCAAATATTTTAAATTAATCATCAAACGAATAGTTTCCCACCAGTTTAGGCAACTGTTTAAGCTTTCGGACTTGTGCGCGTAATATGAATAAACTCTGGCTAAAATTGAACTTAAAGCACAGACGTTGTTATGTGCTTCAGGCAAACTGTAAATAAAAGATGTCTTGTTTCTTTAAATTAGGTTGGCGATTATGATAATAAAACCAATCCTCTTGTATCTAACCGGTGGCACATCATAGCAAACTTATTGCCAGTCACTCGAACTGACGCGTCTCTATCTTACATGAGCATCATCAGATCACTGCGGTATACTGACAAACGAGAAGCCTACCGCCATTTATATATACCGCAATGAGAGTAAGATATGCGGCTCTCACCAATTTTAGTATGGCATTAACTGTACTTGACTAAACATGTCGACTGCACAGTTTCTACGCTATAACAAACATACCATATTTACAGATTTCGGCTCACATATAAAATTTGTATCAATAAAACATCCATGATTGCATGACTGATCAAAATAGATCAACAAATCATGTCTATACATGGTTAGTATTGACGATTTAAACGTTCGACCTTATCAGATCAACTGGCGTCTATTGGAATGTTAATTTTATTTATTATCTCCAGGTTTACTTTTTCTGTTCCATCCGTTTTTCTTATCAGACGCTATAATTTCGCTTCATCCTTCAGAGCGTATGTATGGTACTGTAACATTTTGATGGCGGCTGTTCTTCTGAATTTTTAAGCGCATTCAAAAGATGCTTTTTAGGCATGATTTTCGGCACTACCAAATATTTCGCTCCCATAAAAATGCATCTTATAATTAAATAAAGATAATTAAAAATATATGTAGATCGTTTTGCGAAGTAAATTCAATGCCTGTATCTGGAAAGTTGCACAAGCTCAATAGACAAAGTTAAGCTGAAGAAAATATAATAAATTAGAATCAAAGTTAATTCCGGTCTGAATGATAAAGCTGATTCATATGAGCCGAGACCTGTTCAATCGTCTATACGAACGTTGTTCGGAATAACAGAAACAAACAAAAATGATTGTACTATCGAATTAATAGTAGGAACGCTCAATACCATTTTCCGCGCACTGGCTAGAAGAAAGCAAGTTTTTAAAATTTTAACGTTCTTCATTTTGAATACATATAATTAAGCATTGGCGGCAGTTTTACAATAGTTAAAAAACGGGTTACTCCAGATTTAAATATAGTAAAACAAAAATGAATTAAAATCTAACATAATTAATAATTAGTTATTTAAATCACAAAAGCCAATACAATTACACATATATTTGTCGGTATAAACTAAGAATTGTATGATGTTCAAAGGCAATTCATTCAGTAGATCGGTTTCTTCGTTTTTGGGATCTCTTCGCGTGCTGTTCAGAATTTGACTCGGACAGGGCGCTAAACTGGAGACGTCGCTTTGGAGTCTGTGAGTCTAACCGCAGATGCCACCCTGCCGCATTATTTAAGTACGGCCGAGAGGTTTCCGCGGGCGGGGCTCGAATCTGCGCATGTCAGCTTCGGAGTCAGTGACACTATCCACCGAGCGATCCTGTCCGCGGACAAATCTCGATTATCTTTAAAAGTTTCCAATAGAGATGGAACCCATCTACTAGGAGAACTGCTTTCCAACATTATAGAATACTAAGTTTCTGCTTTAAAATTTATGTAAATTTGAATTGGTGTTTGTAGCAAAATTGAAAACTTGATTTAAATAGTTGTTGATACCTCCGGGCTACCAATGATCATTTTATTAAATTAGTAATTGACGGATTAAAAATTAGAAGGGGTATTTATGAGAAACATATGAGTGTAGAACCCGAAAATAAGAAATTCTACTTGAATATTATGTTTGGAGTAGACGGTGTTTACCGTAATAAAAAGAAAAACACTAGAAGTGGCTGTAACACAAACATTGATGCATCTTAGCTACGCATACAAGAATGGTGGTGTATGTGCGTTTACTTGCAATTACAGAAAAACAGCCATTTATTTCACAATAATTGATTGCGCGGGTGGTGGTAACAATTCTTTAAATCAAGTTTGCGAGCTTGAAGTAAACACCGATCCCATTGTATTTAACCAGTCGTCGAACAACATAACAAAACTACCGCCAGCCACAACGCACTGACGCGTTTCGACCAAAAATAATATTTATCGGTAAACATGAGGAAGTTGACGGTTAATTTACGAAACGATCGACCAAGGCAGTTCCAAACCATTATTTTAATCAAGGCTCCGATCTAGATATAAACATCAAATTCATTATATAAATACATTTGCCAGTATAAACTAAGCCTTGTATAATATATAAAAAGGATATCCTTTCTTTAGACATGTTCCGTCCTTACTGTGAACTATTAATATACTGTCCAAAAATTATCGTGATTAGGGCTCGAACCAATACGCGTCTGCTTTGGGTTCTATTGCTCTAACACCTTAGCCTCGCTGCCATTTAAGATCACTTCTAAATGGTATTTAATTTTAAACGTTCGTGTCAATTCGAATGGTGCATACAGGTAGGCAATTGCGCAATATATTATTGGTACCTCACACCCATGTTGTTTAAATATTACCATAGTGATAATATAAAACTTCAGTAACAGAAATTAATGAGTATTTCATGGAGTGTTACGAGAAAACAAATTGCAGCCGATTTTAAACAGGAAAAAAAAATCTATTCATTCATTGAGGCCTAACTCGAGGTGATACATGCAAATAATGAGATGTTCTCTTATTCTTCTCATTCTTTTTGTTTCAAATTTATTTCTATTTTTCTGTTAGAAAATATATTAGTACGCTTGTATGCAGAAATTTGATGAGCAGCTAAGAAATAAATAACGCTTTTATATGACAAAATCTTTTATACTTTTTACATGGAACGGTCAATTGATTACTTAATGGATTAGTTAAAGCTTTAGCAAGAATGTAATGGAAGAAACATGACTCCACACAGTTTTGCATGGCATTTGGAAAGCTTCATATTAATGCCAGCGAACGGACAAAATATTTTCGATTGTAAATTTCTTTAAAAAATCTGTTTATTGCAATAGGCTTGAAATGGGAAAGCATTCTCCTACACTTAACCTTAATTAGATAATGCAATTAGTAACAAAAAATGTAAATTAACAGTGTGGACAGTTTTAATTTTTCAACCAAAAACACATAACAAAACTTGGTGAATGAAATTAAATAACTGTTTTGTTTCATTTAACAACAAAAAACATTTAAGTTGATTTAGTATTCTCCTTCTTTTAGATTTGATTAAATTTAAAAATTATTCTGTATTAATTATGTGATTTAAATTTGATTACCATTAGGAAATACATAGGTGTTTTCATATCAATGACTTAAATCAAGTTTGTGAGCGTGAAATGTGCACCAATCCGATTAAATTTAATCAGTTGAACAACATAACAAACCTATTTTCAGTCACACGTACTGACGCGTTTCGACACTCCAAGATCATCATATGACTACAACACCAATCTGGCTAGCCAGGATGAAAGCGCAATGCATATTAATGGAAAACAGAGTTAAATATGCAGATCACACTTCTAATAGAAAATTGACTTTCTGCAGCTATCACAGCATGTATATAAGTAATACAATTAAACAATAGTTATATGTGCATCGCGATTTGAACTTCGCTAATCATTTGGCCGACGTACTCTGACGATGCTCATGTAAGGTCGAATTGCTTCAGCACTTGTAACGGACGGTAGTTATGTTTTTTTGTTCCATTTGTAAAATATAATGGAATTCGTGTTAACTTGAAGCTCGCAAACGTAATTTAAATATTTCTTATCAAAAACCGTACCAACAATGATTCGTTAATTTTATAACTTCTAAGTTAATGTTCGTGACTGGATAGAAATTGTGCAACCGACATTTTCAGTCAAGTACTGGAGGTGTAAGACGCATACTTAATTTTGCTTTGCCGACGTATTCTGTTGATGATATTGGAGGGCCAAAATGCGTCGGTACGTGGGCTAACAGTAGTTTTGCTGTTGTTCGTTGTCAAATATAATGGGATTGATGCTTTCTTTAAGCTCGCAAACTTGATTTAACTAATAATTATGTTTGTCTAGTGTTATATATATATATATATATTATATATATATATATATATATATATATATTTGAACCTTCAGTACTCTTATTCAAGGCCTGTTTATACTCATAATAAGAACTCCTATAGACTTTATTATAGTGTACATTGCCTCTATTGAATTTGTCTGTCGTACAAATCCTTTTAATATAACTAATTAATTTATCTAAACCATTAATCTAATGAATTATAAAAGCAATTAGCTTTTAAAATGCACTCACATGGCAAGCAAGAAAATGTTTACAAACACAACGTTTTTTCTTCAGATTTGCTAATATTTGCAATTTGACATTTGGCCAATCTACCAGTGTGCACAGAGCTCACCAAAAATATCGCCAAAAATTTCATAGAAATAGCTTTTAATAAAACACCGAAATTTCAATTTGAAAATTTTTTTCCCGTTTGTTCTAATTACATTTATTTGATTGATTGCAGTTGCTGTTATTAAATTAAAATATGTAATCCATAAAAATTAATAACTACTATTCTTTAGAGGGCCTCTACAGCACTCATTAATTGTTGCTAAATTATAATTTCTATTAAATTAAGACGAAAGTAGGAACTGGATGTTTATAAAATATATATAGTGCAAAAAATATAACTTGAATTTTATATTAGATGTTGCGTACCTAGAAACAAATCAGTAAAAATATGACCAGAATGATAAACCAAAGTCAGCATGAACGAAAAGTATAATCTCATAAACACATGCGTTCGAGCTTATTGGCGGCTCCAATGTATTTCTACCATGTACCGATTAGGCAACTATATTGTTGGTACACTTTACAGGCTCCGTATATATTATATATTGTGAGTTGGCATTGATGACCCACTGTTGAAGACTTCACGTGAAACTAACTCCATTGTTGCTTGAATGCACATTCGTAAAAGGCATTTTACTGCGAGATTGTCGCACGATTCTTAATCAAAATTATAATGGATCTTGGGCGTAATACCGGCTCCTACTGATAAGTCGCCAGTAAGGCCATACCTTTTGTTCACGCTGTTTTTTTGTTTATTCTTCTGAACTAATTTCTTACGAGATATGCACCACTTAATACACAATTTCTTATTAAGTTTTGGTTAGTAGCACAATTTTTAGGTTGAACTATGGAGTAGAATACCTAATTTACAAAAATATGCATTTGACTTATGCGTGTAAGATCATATCATGTAGGCGTGTTTTTAATTAAATCTAATACGCGAAATAGGTATGCGCCTTAAAAGAGAGAGTGTCGGAAATTTATTCATTGAATTAAATCATTCAATATAAATTAATTATTTTTTTATTTAAAATAAGAGTTGTATAAATGTAACTGCTACCATTTACATCAGTCATTGATATAAAATTTATCATTGTTTGAAGCTGCACAATAACATGCTTAAAGGCTAGCACGATAAAAAAGAAATAAACATGAAATTTTACAATAACTAGAAGGAATCCACGAAGTTCAAAATGAAAAAGCTTGCCTACTAGGAACGATTGACATGCATTCAAAACTAGTCAACTTTTTGAGCATCATTTAAACAGACAAGTAATATAACATCTTTAAATCAATTTGCGATTTTAATATAAATACATATCGCATTGTATCTAACGTGGTGCACAACTTAGTAAAACTACCGTCAGTTACACGTGCAGATGCGTTTCGATCTTCCATGATCATCACCATTTTACGACGGCAAACTAACCAGCAAGTATCAAACCGCGATGCATACATATGGAAAGCAAAATTAGATAATTGGCACTAACCTCTAGTAGTCTCGCATGTATTGTACCTGAATGGAAATGTCGGCTGCGCAATTTCTGTAGAGTCATGAACATTAACTTTTTGGTAATTTGGCGACATATAACTGTAAGTAATACGATTGAACAATTAGTGATTGTGCGGCAGGTGGTAACAATTATTCTAATCCAGTTTGAGAGCTTGAAGTAAACGCCAATTTCATTGTATGTACTTGACTAAAAATATCGGCTGCACAATTTATATGCAGTCAGAAACGATTAATTTATGAAGCTTTCGCCACATGAGTATAAATTCCAAAATTAAATAATCACTGATTGCACATGTGGTGAGAAAAATATTTTAAAACCTAGTTTTTGAGCTTGATTTAAGCACCGATCCTGTGGTATCCAACCAGGTGCACAATGTTGCAAAATAGCTATCGGCCAGTCTAAATAAGTCAAGTTTATATGCATCACTTCAACATAAGTTTGATACAATCTTCCTGCATTATGCATGAGGTAGCCATTTATAGGTTTTCTCAAAAAGGGACAGGTGGATATGAGAAACTCAATTTGACCAAAAATCTGCAATCATGTTGACGAACTCATATTCTGTCTACTGGATACGCAGTAGTAGGAATTAGCCTAATGCCATAAGTATACCCTATATTCGGTCAGTGATACAAGAAGATTGGGTAGTGTAATCCATTTTATTATGTGAATTAAGAGAATTTTTGCGTGAATATCAAATTAGAGCACTCTATTAACCAATTAGCGGCATACTGATTATGTAATAAATTCGCCAATGCTGTAAAGAATACAAAAAAATTGGTCGTAAAGGTAGATTAAACTTGGACTATTATGAGCACAGTAAACTTTTTGAATAACCGCGACTTCAACAAAAGTGTTATATACTGTCCTCGCACTGAATTTGGCTAATTTAAAGGCCGAGAGTGCGCCAGAAAATTATACTGAAGGAATGCAAATTTAAAGTAATAGAAAATGAATTATTGCATAATTTAAAAAAAAATAGGATCACGCTTTCTGTGATCAACTACTAACATATTTCGTATATTGAATTTTCTTCATTTTCAGATGATGTAATTTTAGGCCTCAATTGATGGGTTCTCACTTGTCCCTTCTTCTTTAAGCCTTCAATTAGCTGATTGTCTGAAAATGACGTTGGAACAAGATTTTCCATTGTTCTTTTACCTAATTTTTGAACCCGAATTTCCAGGCTCATCTTCAGGGTTGACACAATACGCACAGGAGTAAAACGCAACTTGTGGCAAATGTGGTATCCTCATTCAAGGCAGATATATTTATATTTATTTTAATTACAAATGTATTTTTAATTGTCTTCCTAATATCCGGTCTTCATACCTAGTCTCTAATACTCAAATGTATATATATATATATATATATATACTCACTTCTTATAAAAACATCCATTTATATATAATTCAACACGCTATATATTATGTATATATATAGATAAGCATGTAAGCAACACGCTATATATTATGTATATATAGATAAGCATGTAAGCATCCATGTCGGTTCTTCCTACATCTTTAATATATATCTATATATCTATCATATATATATATATACATATATACGTGTATACACCATATATATATAATATGAATTTCATACAAGCAACACTGTGAGTCCCTCAACGGATAAATTATATCAGTCAAAACGCTTTTGAAATCAAATAAATTAGCAATTTTACCGACCTATGAGTGCTATCACTGTCCCGCACAAGAAAAATGCGGTCAAATCCACAACAAGAAGGACAGCACTGCAAGTAAGCAAATACATCTTTAAATATTTATATATTATATAATATATATATATATATATATATATATATATATATATATATATAACGTGATCATTTTGCTTAGCAACGAAATATATTAAAGAGCTATGAATTTGAAGGTCCAACTTGATGTATTCATCATTTATAGATGCAAGATGTGTAAAGTTGCTTCTCTATTGAGTGCTTTATGTTAAAGAAATACGTTGTTTTTAACTAGGTTTGCAAAACCAGTATTTCCATGCAATGGTTCTAAAATAAGGCCTTTCTAGCAAAAAGCCAAATTATGCTCAAACACGCAAACCTCTATTGGGCATAACACTCCGAGTTACAACTTACTGTAAATAGGACCAGGAGTAAAAACCAAAGTCAACATGACCGGAATTTATCGTCTCATATACACATAGGTTTCGTGATTACAGGCGACTCACCAGTATAAGTATATATACCTACTATATATTTTGTCAAAGAATGTGGGACAATTGGATCGACATGTCTTATTTGCAAATGTAAAAACAGATGTTCATTAGTTGTTATTCTTAATTTTGGTGAAATTTGGCATATTTTTTGTACCATGTATCAAATCGTTAAACATATTTTTGGTTCTATTGGCGGCTTGGTATATATTTGAGGTCGCATTGTCGAAGACTTCATATAAAATTAACCCCAATTTCGTTGTTTTATACATTTGCATTGTATATTTTACCATCCATTCCTTGACCAAATATATAGTGAGTATAGGGCGCAGTACTTGCTATTCAGATTTGTCACCAGTAAATATGCAAAATATGCGTAAATGAAATTAAACCTTTCATTCATACTGACTTTGGTTAGTCCTTCCCATTATGTTTGAACTATTTTTTACTGAGTGCGCAATACCTAATACACAATTGCATATTTGTTAGTTCTGTGTTACAAACAGTTTGTGACTATTGTATATTTTATTGAAGGCTTTCATGATTACCGCGAAATATGATAACTGGTATCGATCAAGGCAAGAGTGTATAGAATTTCTTGAGTAGCAGGTATTCAGACGCAATTTTAATTATAAATCTTGGTGAAATTTAGCATTTCGTGAAATCAATTTGTTTGGTACGCTGTACCTATTCGGCGACCATTGTGTTGGTATCAGGAACCGACTTATCAACCATAGGGTTAGTACCCATCATGGGCTCGGTATGTAAGATATATAATGAGTTGGCTTTGAGGTCGCATTGTCGATGACTTAATATGAAGTAAACTCGGCTCTTGTTTGTATACTAATTCAAATTAGAGATTGAATCGTTTAAACGTCTCACATTTCATTACCAAATGTGTAGTGGTATAGGGCTTAGAGCCATCTCCTACTGATGAGTTGTCAGTAAGCACGAAATTTATGTGCACATTAAATAATACTTATTGTTGATGATGATTCATTTATCCTTCTAGTTTTATTTGAATTTATTTTGTTACTAGATGCATAGCACCTAATGATTTTTTGCATATATATATTAACTCTCCGCAACTATCAATATATAACTATGTTCAGATATTTTTTATATTTTTAAATATGACAGACTAAAATTTTCTTTTTTGTGCCACGCTCTCCTAATTCTTACGCTAATAATATATATTAACCAGAATATTGGATGTTTCTCGAAAAGTGTTTGTAGGCAACTCAACCATGCTATCTTTAACTTATTCAGAGTCTAATTTCTATTCATCTTGATTAAATTTCATTTTGAATGAAGATGAATTTTTTACCCATCTTTTATAACTCAATTAAATTTATTAGTATCTTGATGTAATTAGAAATTAAATAATATATTACCGAAAATACTTTAAACTGTCTAGCTTCTCTTATTTATTTGCAGTGGATCTAACATGAAATACAGAATCGAAAATTATTGAATTGTAATGTCTTCTCAGGAAATACCCGTTAAAAAAACATTTAGTGTAAAAAAATATAAAGAATAAAATACTGGAGAAATATAATCAATCCAGTTTTGAATAAAAGAGTAGTTGCATAATTAAATAGTCGTTGATTGCGCAGGTGCTTTCATCAAAATTTTAAATCAAGTTTTCGGAATTAAGGTAATCAGCAATTAGGCATTTTAAACAGTCAGTCGTCATTGGAAAGGAATTAGTAATTTTTAACTGTGGTAATTTTGCAACGATATGCGAACAGTTAAAATTTAGGTTTGGTATTTATCTGATGTCCTCAAATTCAAACAAGATAATTTAATTTATATATAATTTATTGATTAATTGAATAACATAAATAAACGTAGCGAATACAGCGAACATAAATCATGTGACCTCATGAAAACTGTGCAGCCAAATTTAATGTCAAATAATATGCATAACATACCATTATGGTTGAAAACGTATTTCAAAATTTAATGCGTTATATATTGATATTTGCGCTTTACACTTATTAGTCGATTTACCGTCCTGTCCTGATGTTAATCATTGTAGGTCGTGGCACGTCAATAAGTGTGAATAACTATAGTTTTGTTTTATTTTGCACCCTGACAGAGAAATGAGATTGGCGTTTATTTTACGTCTACTAATTAAAGAAAAAGTCATATATTCCAGATTAGGAAAAAATTCCTTAAATCAAAACGTAAATTGCACACCATCAAAGAGATGTAAAAGTTAATTATTTAAATTTTGAACTTCAGATACGAAATAATTTATAAAACAAAAAAAAGATAAATTTACTTTAAAGGCGAATTTGAATTCGATCGTATACAATCCGTTAGCTGAAATAATTTGCATCCTGAAAAACAGCCGTGTCGGGAGCGACCTTCGATTTACAATAGTATTTAAATTTAATTGTGACACACCAATCAACTGGGTGAAATTTGCATTGTATATCATCAAGCGCCTAAGAGATATGATCACTATTATAACTTAGTTGTGATATTGAAACAGTGTATGATCGATTTAATTCTAATTTAACATTCAGGTGAATCAAGAATCCCTTCTAATAAAACGACGGGTAATCATTCGAAAAATAAAATTTATTTTCTACTTTATATTTAGGCTTATATTTATTTTGACTATTCTAAGCAATTTATATTTTTGTATTCATTATTTAATCAATGTATAATCAATGTATTGATTTTGAAGTTGATTTGGGTAAAAACATATTTGGCATAAATGGTAATACCACGACAAAATATGACAATTAAACCAAAGCTTTTCCATTACTATAAGCATTTTAAATTAATTTTATTAGTTTTCGAGTTAGATAAATTCAGTCTTTTGATTGCTGAGATGCATTATGTGTTAACTGTTTATTTTCGTCCAGAGGTAATACCTCAAGAAGTACATTTTCTCATTATTCTTTCTTAAATTATTCAATGCGTTTACGCGCGAAGGAAACAATAGAAATAACTTTTAGCGCATGAATCAACATACAAATTAAATCATTTCTGTTATAGCATCCACGTTTGTTTGATTGATGAGTTAAGTTGTGCTACATTATAGTTTCAATAATAGGCAACATACGGACTTCTAAGTGTGAAGAATTCAACTGCATGTCAATGTCGCGATGCTTTCAACCTTGTGCATAAACGTGTACAAATCCTAGCAACTTCATTAATAATTTGAATGTATGCCCGTTGAAAAGGTTACACTAACATTTATGCTCAATTTTTCACAACCAGTGTTCAGATTGAGTGAACTCTTTCAGGTTTCACATAAAAATTAGCTGAATATTCCAAGGTAAGGCGAATTAAATTTTATCTCTACGAGTCAAGATACGCCACTATCACTGTTATATCATTGGACTTCGTCAAATGATGGACCAATCTATGTCAGTGTGAAACTATTTGACATAAACATTTTATTTAGATATGACTACGTTCAGGCGCGTTTCAGCATTAAGAAATACACACATCGTCTGAAATCAATGGCAATTTCTATCTAGTTATATATATATATATATATATATATATATATATATATATATATATATATATATATATATTCTTTATTATGTCCATTGCCTTCGAATATTGCACAGTATATTTCTAATTAGGAAGAAAAAGCACATTAATAACAAAGTGGATAATGTCCATTTATTTCGAGATTACTAAACTTCGCTTTTTACAATCTTTCATTTATATACATTCTGGTTTTATTTGATTATGCAGGTAGCAACATATCTAACTCGGTTTTCCTTCTATTTCTTGTTTTGGCCGATTGGTAAGTGTGTGTGCATGTGTGTACGTGTTTGTGCGTTTGTGTTCGTGTGTGTGCCTGTTAGCATGAAAAGGTCATTCTCGCTGTATTGCAAAGTAAATCATAACAAACAACCTAGCAAACAGAATCAAGAAGATCTGCTCTGAACACAAGATCGAGGAAAAATTGGGCTACCTGAGGAAAATTTTGCTAATGAACAACTACCCAGAGCGATTCATTGATATTAAAATCATATCACGACAGATTCGCACTAGAGAGGATACCGTCTAGCAGGTTTCCCTAAACTTACCATTTAGAAGAGACTTACCAACCTCAATAATTGCACGGTGGCTGAATAGAATAACTAAGGAGAATTTACCCAGTTTTAAAGTTAATATCAAATTTAGTACACAGAAAATCATGAGGTTAGATGCCAAAAAGCAATTGCCAATTTCCTTCAATTCATTCATAGTCTACAAATTCTCATGTATGTGCGGTAGCACATATATCGGACGTACGAAGAAGCAATTGATAAGCAGAATCCAACAACATTTGCCACAGAAATTGATTAACAAAGGCTTGGCACCGTCAGGAAAATCAGCTATTTCCGATCATATATTGGAAACAGGACACACAGTCAATTTGACCAATTTCTCAATTCTATATAAAGCAAAATCATAAAAATTATTATTTATTTATGAAGCCCTTTATATAAAACACCAAGCACCTGACCTAAATATTTAGAAGTTTCATCAACATGATATTCTAATCAACTGGCCATAAATAATAAAATTAAACAATAATTTACTAGTTTCCAGGCAAGACCGAACTCGCCCTCGACTAGACTCAATAGTTAATCGGATTGGCAACAAACTGAAGAGGAAAAAAATGCACATACGGTGAGAGAAATTTCTAAACAATATGAGCGTTCGACACTGAAATCCGCAGTTGCCCTGTTACCAAATGAAGAACACAAACTTGCGCAAAAAGGTGAAACGAAAGACTACACTCATACACGTAACTGCGAACAATGCGAACATATGGTTAATTCTCAATCCATCAATACAATAATGACCAGATCATAGACATCCCTTCGCAATACAGCGAGAATAACCTTTACATGCAAAGAGGCACACACACTAACACAAACGCATACACACTTTCAATCGCCTAAAACAAGAAATTGAAGCAAAACCGAGTTAGATATGTTGCTAGCCGCATAATCAAATGAAAAGCCAGAATGTATATAAATGAAAGATTGTAGAGCGAAGTTTAGTAATCTCGAAATAAATAATCATTATCCTTTTTGTAATTAATGTGTTTTTCTTCCTAATAAGCAATATATACTATGCAATATTCGAAGGCAATGAACATAATATATATATATATATATATATATATATATATATATATATATATATATATATATCCATTGTAACCTTCCTGCTTGCAAAAAAAAGAAAATTTTATCAACTACAAGAAATATTTCTTTCGCATAATCTCCTCAAATATCTGCTTATGAACATATATTTATACATAAATTGGAAATCACAACAAGATAGAAATATGTGAGCAGAGAGAGAGTGTAAAAAACGGAAACCAATCAATTGCGTGCGTCACATCCAGTTAAAGCTCAATGTCTGTACATGTTTCTTCTGCTTGCATTAACGATTTAATGTCTAGTACCTATTACAGTCAATTAAATGAATCAATTATTAAAAAAGGAATTAAACAGAAACAGACGTATTATGGGCCAGAAAAGAAAACAGTCTACCTAAACATCCCATTTTGAGGGGATGCAGTTTCCCGAATGGCACAAAAGAAAGTTGAATTAGCATTAACACGCACATTTAATGCAGCTAGACTACGAGTGTTATTTAGTGTAACCCACTTGGCATTTGCCAGCAATCCAAGAGAAACAGACGTTAATGTTTATATCAAATATTATTTATCTATATACATGCGCAAGTTTTCAATCAACTTATGTAGGCCGATCGTCCAGAATGTTAATTACTCGAATGAGAGAACATTGCAACTTAAACGCCTGTTTTAAATCAAATGGTAAATACACGTCTGCTATTGCGCAACAAATAATCGAAACATCGCACGTATGTTCGCGAGACGTATAATTAAAAGTAATTACTGAATGCAAAAACAAAAGAGAGCTAGCCACATACGAAGCCTTATGGATAAACAAATTGCAGCCGGATTTATGTAAGCAGAAGAAGCACGTACAAGCATTGAGCTTGAACTGGATGTGACGCACGCAATTTGATTGGTTTCTATTCTTCACATTCTCTCTTTGTTCAAATAATTCTATCTTGTTTTGCTTTCCAATTTATACATGAATATATGTTCATTAGTAGATATTTGAGAAGACCATGCGAATGAAAATTTTCTTATATCTGATAAAATTTCTTTTTGTTTTTGCACACAGGAAGGGTACAATGAATTTTATTAAAGCTCGCATTTCAAAAGAATATATATATATATATATATATATATATATATATATATATATATATATATATATATATATATATATATATATATATATATATATAATTTAATGGCTCAGGAAATTATCATAATATTTTTTGCTTTGTCATTTATCTTGTCAAACCAAAGAAAATAGAATCGGTATTTTAGACCAAGATTTTGTCCTTATTTTACCAAATTGTCATATTTAGTTGTAATAGCGCAAGCAAGAGTAGTGTCGTCGATTATCTATTTTAGAGTCTTAGACATTGTCCTCAATGGTGCATAACTCTAGAGCTGATTTCAATTCTCAGCATGTTCTCAGTTATGACCTGATTATATTGGGCGTCATATAATTTATAGTTATTGTTGCTTGCAAAGATAATATAAAACTTTTAATCATAATGCACATGTTTTGGCATCGACAGAAGTAAATAATCTACTAGTATGAAAATGCGAACATACTGAGTTGAAACCGTACTTATTGTAGGCAAATGGGCTAATTTTATAAACTATTCCATACATAAAATAGTTTTCCGTTATAATGATAGCCAATTTTTGTATATGAATTAGTTTGTTAATTCGATTTGTTATTTAATTTTTATTTATAAATAAGCATGCAAAAGCTTTCTGTTTCTATTTGTAAACATAATCATCAGTATATGACTTAAAATATTCACCTGATGATAAACTCAGAGCAGAACTTGTAAGGTTATGAAACAAACATTTGAAATGAACTAACAATACGGTTAATGAATTAGAGAAATATGTTAAATGCAAAAATCATAAATCAGTATTCATGCACATATTTCAATGTTGAGAATTTTTTTTACGAATTAGATAAACCAATCATGATTTTAATTCAAATAAGTTGGCTGTAGTTATATTTAAAGTATTCCAAAAAATATCACTTCATTTATTTAGTAGAAGTTAGTTTAAATTTGTTTTATGTTGAATAAAATATAATATTAATAACCAACTTGAGTCCTAATATAAATTTCATACATCCACAGGATAAGAAAGTATCCTTCGCAGATTCTTAGTCGTAAACGAACACACGCTGTGTTTGTTGTTTGTTTCAACGTTTGGTCGCGCGTCGTCGATCTGGAGTTTTACGAAGAAACGAATTACTATAAACCGGCAGACATAACAATACTCTTTGGATCACTGGATCATGGCGATGCAATTCCATTTGACGGACCAGGTGAGCTGAAAGTTAGTGATGGTTTTGCAAAAAAGCAGGTATAGCTCATGTACACATTGTAATACGAAGTAAGGGCATATAAACTGTCCACAGCGATATTTTTTCACGTTTAAATACTATAGCGCAGCTGACTGCTTTCCTAATATGCAACTCGATTTTATTTATTGCATTGAAAATGCCATGAATCTGATGTGATTACTAAGTATTTGTGAAGCCAATAGATGAAAAGAAGCTGCGTTTTTAAAAGCATTTAGTTGCGACAATTTCATCTGCAGTTAAATACACGGCTATTTTATTTCGATGAGTGTACACCCACAAACTCATACACACAAACACATAACACACACTTACCTATTAAAAAGACAGTTATGAGTATAAATGAAACATTTCAAAACTAATTTTACCATTTGGCTTTCCGTTGAAAACGGCTTTCGATGCCGGAAGCCAAAAAATACGGAGTAATATTGAAGACAGTAGACGCTCTAATTTGTTACTAGGTGCGCAACACCTAATGCATAATTGCATATATATTAATACTCCGCCACAAATAGTATCTAACTGCAAATACATTGTTGGGCACAAAAAGAGGGTAGTTAATTAATTTATTACCTATAGCGCAGCATATTTAATTTAAAAGTTAAATATGACCGAAAATTTGCGAACTTGGTATTAGGCCCTTCAAGCAGAATTAGAAGTAGTCTTGCTTAAATATCGAATTACGTAAAATATCAATTTGATAGAAAACACGACTTAATGCATTTTAAAGTACTGGTTAAGTAATTTAAAAATAATAGTTGTTAAATATTCATGGTGGCAAAGAACCTGAGTTTAAGCACTTAGGAATGAGACCTTGAGTACTTAGTATCTAAATATTTCAAAGACGAACAGAAAGATATGGCGTAGTCTACACGACCGAAAAATTCGCCAGGAGTAAATTGTACCATTTTACTTATTCTATAAGACCCATGTCCCGAATAAAACATGCTAAACCCGCGAAATCAGTAAGTGTGACTGACGTTAGTTTTGTTATGTTGTTTACCGACTGGTTAAATACAATGGGATTGGTGTTAACATCAAGCATGCAAACTTGATTTGAATATTTGTTTCCACCACCCGCACAATCATTGATCATTTAATTGTATTACTTATATATATATATATATATATATATATATATATATATATATATATATATAAATGTTGCGAAAGCCACAAAACGTTAATGTTCATAATCGCAGAGAAATTGTGCAGCCGAAATTTTCAGTCAGGTACAATGTACTCTGATGATGATCATGGAAGGTCGAAACGCGTCAGTGTGAGCAATTGGCGGTAGCTTTGTTATGCTGTTCGAAGACTGGTTAAATACAATTGGATTGGTATTTACTTCAAGCTCAAAAATTTAATTAGAATAACTGTTATCACTACTCCCGCAATCAATGATTGTTTAATGCCAATAATTTTTTTAGTCATCATTAATAAGGTGTATTTTAAATATGAAAGGCGTTCTGGCTTAAGTACCAAATGTCATCAGTAGACGTCGATAATCAACCGAAAATGACTTGATTTTCACATTTTGACTTATAGCGAAAAACATTTAACAAAGAAACTGTACGGGCCTGCTTTTGCATTTTGTGCATTGCAAAATCGCACAATTGTTAATCGGCTGCCAAATATTTTTTTACGCGCCTACTTGATTGGGCAAGCCTACATTATTCAAAACGATACCGCCTGGAACGTGCTAAATTTATGTGTTTTGTATTGTGCGATGAGCGGTGTAAATGTTATGCAGTAGACCACCCTGAGCAAATGTGAGAACACCAAAAAGCGTGTGAAGTTTCTGATAGTTGTGCAGGCTCAACTGCAAATGCCTTAGGATAGTCTGTGCTTCTAGCTGTTATGATCTGCGTTTCTGGCCAACTAGAATACTTTGGCTGCCAAATACTCGAGAGCTGCACCCAAATAAACTATTGAGTCAGCAGAAAAATCCCACGGCATTTTTTCTCTAGTTCACGTAAAATCTGCCAGTTGGTATTAGAATCTAGCAGCTGCAGATCAAGCATTGGATTCTAAACCAAATTTTATAGACTGATCAAATCAAAACTTATCCAAATATTAAATTTTACACAAAGGTGAAAATTTTCAAAATTGAAATATTGTACTTTCTGTGTTAGAGCAAAATTTACTTTATTTTTTACTTAACAATGTTAAAAATTCAAAATTTTTGTTATTAATATTTACAATATTAATTTTAACAATTAATTAAATTTTGCATACTTGAAATATACTTTAACCGTGATTCTTCTGCAGACACAAGGTAGCTCGGTGGTTAGAGCAACAAATTCCGAAACAGATGTGACCAAGTTCGAGCCCTTGCCGCAACTAATTCTAGACATTACCTGAAGAATTCCCGGTCTACTGGATGCATTTTCTTTTCTAAATTATAAAATGCTTAGTTTATACTGACCAATGTTTGTATATAATTTGAGTGGTGTTTATTCCAAGTTCGCAATCTTGATTTAAGTGAAGGCACTGTAGTTTTAAAATACAACGTTTGTTAACGGAGCACGATGGAATGTGTAACATTGAGAATTTAATTAAAGGATATACCGAATGTTTTTTCAAAATAATAAATACAGCTGTCAATTTTGCAGCATAACAATCATTTATACTGACTGCCTAAACGGCACTTCTCTTCAGTGCTATAATCAAATTTAAAATATCCACGAATGACTGATGTGCTTTGTAGATTCTTACCCTTATAGTTGCAATATATTGCATCGTCTACTTTTATTGCCGCCCCAGGTATTGACTTATTTACACTGGTCCCTTTGCTTTGAAGGCTTCAACTCGGCGTGTTATACACACTGAAAATTTTGGTAGTTTCATTTATTTCCGATTGAAGCGCCATTTCTCGGTACATTTTCAGTTATTATATTCAAAACTATTACAAAACATAAATTATGTAAAATGTTTTATCCTCATTCGAGAAAGATTTGCGTATAGATTTCAGCTTATCTAAGATCTCTTTGACCAGACTAAAAACAAATTTATTTATACATACACCTCACATAAATGAATTTTTGTCTATCTATGCATATGTATTCATATACTATAGGATTATGTACATATAAATGAATATATAATCAAAAATTTTAATTTACCCACATTTGGAGTAAAAAATATTGACATTGAATATTGTATATCCGCAAAGTACATATTCACATATCCATCTACATATGCATGGTCAAAAAATATATTCATGCATATATAAATAATCAAATTAACAAATATGTGAATTCCAGAAAAGTCAAGCACGTAATATTAGCTATAAGCAGACTTTAAATTAGTGTTAATGTCAAAGTAATAAAAATTAAATTGAAAAATAAGAGACTCGCAAACTGACCAAAATGACAGCTTATGAATAGGAATAAAAATTATCGAAGAGAGAGATGGAGAGAAAGTGATAAAAAGGAGGAAAAGAGAGAGAGAAAGAGAAATGGAATGAGAAAGAGAGCAGAAGAAAACAATAATTAAACTATCAATATTGACATAAAAAGTAAAACTCATTAGGTTCATCTTTAAGTGGAGCCCTTATCCAATAATTTGTTTGACAGAAAAATATGAAACCTGTAGAAATTAAAATAGAAAACAGTTAATAATTGATAGAACACCAGTTAAATAAATAAAATTGAAGCAAAAATTTGTTGAATAATATTAAATTTCAATTTGCCAACTCAAAATTAATAGTCGGGTTACTTACTCGGATTTATCATTGAAATTTGATTCATCCTAAGTTTTCTGTCAGTTGTAAAGGTTTCATTAAATATTGGGCTAATGATTTTTCTACAGCTGGTAGATCTATTCCCAGTTTTACATCAATTGATTGTATAATTAACCTGGATACTCTAATACTATTGAATATTGCAATGTGTTTACATCCATCCAAGTCAATCTGATGGCCTGTATTAATTGAGTGCCTGGCTTGAGCTGATCTTTGAATGGGTCCATATTTGCATGCCATACCATATTCTCCAACAACGTACCCTTATCAGGTGCAGATTTTCCACTATATAAATAAGCTCAAAATCTTTGTAAGGTTTCTCCTATACTCCTGATTAATTCAGGGAACTTATATCTCCTTCTGGTTTGATAACTTCTCACCTAAAGTAAATGTTTGTCATCGTACTGTTCTGATGTTACTTTTAACCGTATGTGTCCTTGTAGTTATACTCAATCTGGAAGCAGGTGATGCCGTAATCCTGCGCTTTTTCAACTCCGACTCATAAATCGCGAGATTTATTTGACTTTTAAATCTAAACAACGTCTCCTTTATGATATTTATTATTACTCTTATCGGGTGACATTTCAACATGACTGTTTGCTTCATTCTCGTCATTTACTTATCTATTTAAAGTATACTATTTTAATACTTTTAGATACCATAGATTAGAAAGTTCCAATTGTTGGATAGAGAATACATTTACAAGGATACCTGAATCAATATCTTTCCCATAGATATACAATTTTAAGATTCTGACTACTCTGTTTGAATTTTGCATCCAGGAATAAAAATTTGACTTTTCTTTCCTCTTCAAAAGCACATTTAAATTCTCTTAGTTGACTAGCTAAATTAATAAATTTATCAAACTCCTTAACATTATGATTCCAAAGTACAAAATTATGATCCAGGTATCTCGCTATCAAGTTAGATATGATATGTGTTTTCATCAACAGATATTTTCAAAATAATGGATGGAAACGTTTGCTATCGGGGACGACAATGATTATCCCTAAGGAATACAATTCACTTTTTTATAACGATCCTTTCTGAACTTCAATTAGTTGCAGAACAAAATTTGCAAACCTTCCATAATAAATAATAACGTAATTTTACTTTCTTCTTTTGATTCGAAATACTCCGCTAAACAATATTTACCGCGTTCCTTTGTCAATTGTACCGGGATATACATTGGTAACACATCTAGGCGTGTTTGTCTGTCGCCCTCCACTAAATGATATTTATCAATAACGTCAAAAAGTGGTTTTTTTCTTCTGTGTAAAAGCTAAGAAATAAGTGTATTTTCAAAAACTGTACCACAAAAATGTCGGTATCTGAACATTCACAATTGGCCTAAAAGGTTAACCCCATTTATGAATCTGCTCGAAATCATAAACTCAATGGTGACTATCTCTCGGTATTAATCAGTTTCCAAACACCGAATGTAATACCTCAGACCCACAAATGTGATCGATTAAAGTCTTAACTTCCCCTAGTAAATTATCTGCAATGTCCTATTATATTTTATTATAAACAAAACAGTTATTTGCCTGAGCTGTGTTTTTACCAACAAAGCCTGATTTCCGGTGTTTTCGTTTCTTTAAAATATTTCGGTGGTCATAGGCGTCCGCCTTCTTCCGTTGAAACATCGTCACAAGTTTTAAAATTAAAATTAATGAATCAAGCGAAAATATCTTTAGGTAACAAAACAACTTGCATTCAGCCTCGGTTATTCAAAACGCAAATCAGTTAATTTTGATAAATCCAGTTTCACAATGCTTTCATTATTCTTAACACCATTATTTAACCATTTATACATGTTATCATCACAATCCGACTGGTTATTAACAACGCTGATCCAGCTTTATTTGCCTTGAGACATACTGTCACGTTGAATATTAACTCTGCTCTTAAACAATACAACTCTTAATTCGGTTTGCATCTTTCCTCTCGATGCTCTAACGCATAAAAGGCCACATCTAATTCAAATTTAGTTCTATCATTATCTCAAATGAACTGGGTAATCTTTAATGTTTCCGTGTTGATCTCAATATATTTCCAATTAGGAAGATAACGGTGTGACTTGTTTGGTTAGGTAACGATGGGTTATTATTTATTGTGTCACATTTATTCATATAAAAACTTCATTCTGTCTCTCTCGATATATATATATATATCTTTAGTATTTTTCTCTCATTTTCTCTTCATAGTTAACATTCATTAATAGCCTATGGGCATCACGATAGTCAACGAACGATTTAATTCTTTCGCGGATTTAATTTTAATTAATTTTTCCACGTAACGTTGTCGAAACACTGTTTTCTTAGATCGTTATGTCACCTGCACCCTTTCTGTGATCTTTTGCATAAAGGATGAGATTGGGGAAATCTGGAATTGATTATTATTGTAGGTGAACTAAAAAGAATTTTCTGATTTATTTATGTACTTGGAAAGTAATTATGAAATTGTGCAAAAATTTTAGGTGTATATGTAAATTTACAATGTTGCTTATATATGTGCAAAAACGTATTTGTATATATATATATATATATATATATATATATATATATTTATAATGTCCATGCTCTTTAATTTTACACAGTATATTTATATATATATATATATATATATATATATATATGTATATATATATTTTTTAAAATAATGTTATGGATGTAGACATTTATTGCCATCATGATCTTAATTTTGCACAACTCTACGAATTTGACCTTCAAGTGGTCAGAATTAGAGTAATTGTTATATTTCTATATTATTACAATGCAAGAATGAATAGATGTATTCTTTTGAAATGCGAGCTTTAATAAAATTAATGGTATCCTTCCTATATGCAAAAATAAAAAGAAATTTTATCAGACACCAGAAACGTTTCTATTTCATTATCTCCTGAAGTATCTACTAATGAACATATCTTTATATATAAATTGGAAATCAAAACAAGATAGAAATATGTGAACATAGAGAGAGTGTGAAAAAGCCGAAAGCGATCAATTACGTGCGTAACATCCAATTCAAGCTCAATGCCTCAACATGCTTCTCCTGTTTGCATAAATCCAGCTGCAAATTCTTTATCCATAAAGCTTCGTATATGGCTAGCTCGCTTTGATTATTGAATTTAGTAATTATCTTGAATGCTACGCCTGGAGGACATACGTATGAAGTTTCGACGATGTGTTGCACAGTTGAAGACGTGTATTCAACATTTGATTTACAACAGGCGTTTAAGTTACAATGTTCTCTCATTCGAGCAATTAACCCTCTGGTCGATCGGCCTACGTTCGTTGATCGACAACTTGCGCATGTATATTTGTAAATAATTTTTGATGTCGACATTAACAACTGTTTCTCTTTGATTGTTGGTAAAGGCAAGTGTGTTACCCTAAATAACACTAGGAGTTTAGCTGCATTAAATGTGCGTGTTAATGCCACTTCAGCTTTTTTTATGCCATACGAGAAATTGAAACCCCCTTAAATGGGATGTTTAGGTAGACTGTTTTCTTTTCTGGCCCGAAATACGTCTGTTTCTGTTTAATTCTATTTTTTAAATAATTGATTCAATTAATTTTCGAGGATAGCCATTAAACATTAAATCGTCAATTGCTTTATTATATTCGTTTTCTTTTGAATCTCGACTAACCAACCTGTCAATTCATGAAAAGCAGCAGCGAACTGTTGATCATTTATATTGAAACGGCACAAAACTTCTGTAATGCAAATACTGTGCAGACTGTTTAATTTACCATTAGTTTCTTTTCTTTAATTGTACATCTAGGAAAGGCAGACAATCATCTTTCTCGTGCTCTGACGTGATGCCGATATTCTTATGTGCTTTGTTGAAAGGTTCAAGCAGTGTTCGCGATTGTGAACTGTTCTTAAGCACAAGAAATATATCATCCACGTACCATATATATTAAGCACAATTATTTATGTCAGATGCCCCAGAAAAATCTCAGCCAACATTGGAGAGAAGGGGCTTCCCATTGCGACACATCTTCCCATGGAAACATCTACAAACAGACTGATGGTGTCGCAATGGGAAGCCCCTTATCTCCAGTGTTGGCTGAGATTTTTCTAGGGCACCTAGAAAATACATCATTAAAGAGTGACATAAGTAAATGTGCTCAATATATACGGTACGTGGATGATATATTTCTTGTACTTAAGAACAGGTCGCAATCACGAACATTGCTTCAAACTTTCAACAAAGCACATAAGAATATCGGTTTCACGTCAGAGCACGAGAAAGATGACTGTCTGCCTTTCCTAGATGTACTATTAAAGAAAGAAACTAATGGTAAATTAAACAGAACAATTTACCATAAACCAACATGGTCTGCACAGTATTTGCATTACAGCAGTTTTGTACCATTTCAATATAAATTATCAACAGTTCGTGGTTGCTTTTCAAGAATTGACAGGTTGGTTAGTCAAGATTCTAGAGAAAATGAATATAATAAAGCAATTAACGATTTAATGTCTAATGGCTATCCCAGACAATTAATTGAATCAATTATTAAAAGGGGAGTTAACCAGAAACAGACGTATTATGGGCCAGAAAAGAAAACAGTCTACCTGAACATCCCATTTAAGGGGGATGCAGTATCCCGAATGGCACAAAAGAAAGTTGAAGCAGCATTGACACGCACATTTAATGCAGCCAAACTACGAGTGTTATTTAGGGTAACACACTTGCCTTTACCAGCAATCAAAGAGAAACAGCCGTTAATGTCGATATCAAATATTATTTACCAATATACATGCGCAAGTTGTCGATCAACTTACGTAGGCCGATCGACCAGACGGTTAATTACTCGAATGAGGGAACATTGCAACTTGAACGCCTGTTTTAAATCAAATGGTGAATACACGTCTGCTATTGCGCAACACATCATCGAAACATCGCACGTATGTTCTCCAGACGTAGCATTCAAAGTAATTACTAAATGCAAAAACAAAAGAGAGCTAGCCACATACGAAGCCTTATGGATAAACAAATTGCAGCCGGATTTATGTAAGCAGAAGAAGCACGTACAAGCATTGAGCTTGAACTGGATGTGACGCACGCAATTTGATTGGTTTCTATTTTCCACACTCTCTCTATGTTCAAATATTTCTATCTTGTTTTGCTTTCCAATTTATATATAAAGATATGTTCATGAGTAGATATTTGAGAAGACCATGAGAAAGAAAATTTTCTTATATCTGATAAAATTTCTTTTTGTTTTTGCACACAAGAAGGGAACAATGAATTTTATTAAAGCTCGCATTTCAAAAGAACATTCAATTGTGTTAAAGACAATACAATTTAACAATAATTGATTGCGCGGGTGGTGGTAACAATGCTTTAAATCAAGTTTGCGAGCTTGAAGTAAACACCAACCCCATTGTATTTAACGCACTTAGTGCGTTGCAACTGGCGGTAGTTTTGTTATGTTGTTCGTAGACTGGTTAAATACAATGGGGTTGGTGTGCGTTGCACCTGGCGGTAGTTTTGTTATGTTGTTCGTAAACTGGTTAAATACAATGGGGTTAGTGCGTTGCAGCTGGCGGTAGTTTTGTTATGTTGTTCGTAGACTGGTTAAATACAATGGGGTTGGTGTTTACTTCAAGCTCGCAAATTTTATTTAAAGCATTCAATTGTGTTGACAATATTTCATTTTGTTGCCGTCTAGAGCACGGTCCATTTTGTTTAACTGTAAACTGATTCATGCTTAGCAACACCACTTGTAATAAACGTCTAAAAATAGATGAGTTTTCTTACTTCACCCTTCGGAAAATGTTCGGGAATGATCATGGAACGGGTGGGGATATCAACCACCATGGAAATGTAGGAAATCATTACTAATTAAACAGCTACCCCGCAAAAGCTATTAATATAACTACAAAAAATCCTACATTTTAGCCTAAATAACACTCGTAATTTAGCTGCATTAAATGTTCATGTTAATGCCGCTTCAAATTTCTTTTGTATTTTTCGGGAAACTGCATCCTACTTAAATGGGATGATTCCGTAGACTGTTTTCTTTTCTGGTCCGTGATACGTCTGTTTCTGTTTAATTTCTCTTTAATAATTGATTCAATTAATTGTCTAGGATAGCCATTAGAGATTAAGTCGTTAATTGTTTTAATCATTAATAATATTTTAGTATTTAATGAATAAATAGTTGTGTTCACAGAGCCATTGAAAAACTTTTGGTGGTTCTTAAAAATAATGAACAGCAAGGCATACTCATATAATTAATCAATTTAAGTGGTCACTTAGTGGTAAAACTGGCGGTGAAAACGGATTGCACGTAACTTGTTTGACAAAAAATGACTTTACTTAAGCTGTAACAACATTATTTTAAATTGTCCAAAATGTAATCTACACAAATATGTCATTTTTATATTGATTTTTATGTTCATCACTAGATAACCCAGGTATGTTTATCTTTTTTATATATTCCTATATTGTTCGACTAATTATCATCCCGTATTCGTTCCTGTTTTCATTAAGAATAAATACTGAATGTGAGTTTATTAATAGTGTTTTACATTCGAAAGTAGTTGTATATTCTTGGGGATGTCAGGATTTGAAATTGTAGTGTTATCCCCTAATGTGTTAATTGGCGAATTTCATTTTACAATAGTTATTTTTATTTGGTCTGTTATCAAACATATTCTATTTGCCCAGATTCCGCTGGGGTTTTCTGGAAATCGTTATTAGAATGCAAATGACAAGGAATGAAATTTTCAAAATTAAGATATCACGCAGTATTTCTATTGGTAATTACAACAATATGGTAGCAGCAGAACAAAGCATAAGTTGTTTAGCCTGTTTATTTGTTTAGGTATGATAATGAAACACAATACCCACATTCCGTTTAATGTTAATTATATGGAAATAACGTCTTGATTTGCTATTAAATAACACTGCAACATTTTGCCTGAAGCCAGTTGGAACAAAGAAACCTGGATTGTATGTTCTACTGAAGACGGAAAAGATGTTCCTTACTAAATAGCTATTCTTCCGTGAGAAATACGTCAAGAAATAAATTATCTAAATATTTCGGTACCAATTTAAAGGCGTTAAAATTCAATTATTTTAATACAGCTTGATCGGAACATTCGATTTTTTGAAAAACGGCTACACTGTACGTTAAAATCTTTACATATGTTTTTTGAATTTTTTTTAATGATGTACCTTCAAAGGGTAGTTTTGTGTTTTATGTTAGCATATCCAGGTTATTTACTCAATATTCAACTGATTGAAGCAGAGTAGTAAGACTTAACTTACTTGTGTTTTTCTGACTTAAAATTTGCGGTGTTCCTCAAATTTTACAGCAAACTTTAGCGTTTCAAGTTATAACCAAAAATTTTCATATATTAACTAGTAGAAAACAGTTAGTTATTTTGAAATTATATTTGCAATGAAAAAAGCACTATATATATATATATATATATATACTAGAACGACAAAATAATATATAACTGCACAAAAAAGAACCTTAAAAACAATAAAACTTCTAATTGCGTTTATTACTGCACCACACAGTCTGTAGAAGGCAGTACAGTTATTTTTATACCTGACTGACTACACTCCGCATAATTTGCCTATTGGCAATTAAATTATTTTTTATCACTCTAGGAAATACTTTCAAGTTCCATATTTAATGTTCCAATGCAATTTATACTATTTTAGTTGTAAATACTGATCAAATCGACAGAACTGTTACTCATTCTAATTTTCAACATCAACAGTGAATAATTGTTTCTTCTTCAAAGAAAATATGTTCCCTTTTCTGATCAAGCACTAAAATAAAAAGAATGTAAATGTAGTATGACTAATAAAACTGGTGTCTGAAAGGATTTCCAAAAGATCGAGTAAACGATCAAATTCTTTCATAAAAATACTGACTGTAAGTAATAATTTTTTCAAATTTAAATTCAAATTAATGCATAAATTTGTAATCTATAATCAAGCATGTGGTTATAGCAGTTATGCGATTAATTTAAATGAGTCTTCCGACGAGCACGTATAGTGACGATCAAAGTTTGAAACGCATCGTTACGTGAGACTAACTGTAGTTATTCTGCGTTGTATGAATGCTTTAATAAAAATTGATTGCTGCTTTTATTCCCATGTGCAAACATAATTTAGATAAAAGCTACAAATGTTTCGGCTTTTTGTAGTTCTCCATTATAACTTTTCGCTTGCTAACTTATTCTATATTAAAACAAATTAAGAGGAAGAAAATTTGGCGTTTGTAGAATGTTTGCAAACTTCATTGAAATGATATTTAGAGCAAACCACGTAAACTATCAGTGATTGTGTAAATTGGTTGTATACAAAAGAAAATTAGATTCTTCATGCAACTTCACACGCATATTATGGATTCTGCATTGTTTGCTAAAATTAATCACATCGTTCATCCTTTTTTGAATTTAAAGTATCAATCTTTCGTTTAGTGTAACTATTTATGGCGTTTTATTACAAAACCTTAATCAATATGCTATCCGTCAAGTCAATATACGTTCGTCATCTTAAAAAAAAATTCATTCGGGTATGTACTTTGATAAATTGCATATTCTTCTTACTGCTTTATGTAATCTGATCCACAGCTTAAAGTTCCAAGCGCACGCATTCTTCCAACAATACACACAGCGTGTTATCAAAGTTCCTTCGAATATTATTAAAATAAAGATTGCAAGCTTGCTATAAACACCAATCCAAATATATGTATATATATATATATATATATATATATATATAGGTGGAAAGAAAATCTAACTAGATCTAATTCTCTTTCTTGTTTGGGCTGATTAGTAAGTGTTTATGCGTATGTGTCTGTGTGTATGTGCCTATTTACATGTAAATGTCTTTCTCATTGTATTACAAAGTAATGTCTGAGATCTGGTCATTCTTGTATTGATGGATTGATAGTTAACCAACTGTTCGCATTGTTTTTTGTTACGTGTACGAATGTTATTTTCCCGAGTGTAGTTTTTCGTTTCCCCTTGTTCCGCAATTTTGTTTTGTCCAATTGGTACAAGTGCAGGAGCCGATTGTAGTGTTGAATGCTCATATTATTTTACTGCACAAACGGAGACAGAACTTTCGAAACAATATGAGCATTAAACAATGCATTCAGCACCTGCCTGTTACCAATTGGACAAAACAAAATTGCACAAACGGAGACAGAACTTTCGAAACAATATGAGCATTAAACAATGCATTCAGCACCTGCCTGTTACCAATTGGACAAAACAAAATTGCGCAACAAGGGGAAACAAAATAATATACTAGGGAAAAAAACATTCGTACATGTAACAGCCAACAATGCGAACAGTTTGTTAACTCTCAATCCATCAATCCAAGAATGACCAGATCCCGATATCACTGTTCACTAAAGCTAGAAAGACCTTTACATGCAAACAGACACGCACAGATAAATACGCTTACACACTAATCAGCCCAAACAAGATATATATATATATATATATATATATATAAAAGTATAAACTAATTGTCGTATAATTTCGAAATGACAGTCCATCTAGTATAAATATTTCGCCTTTTATTGGGTTCTCTTCAAATTCTATCCGTGGAAAATTCTGGACAGTACTTGAAGAGTTCCCAGTAAGGACGAAACCAATGTACCAGATGAATTTCCTCCTTTGCTTTATACGACGCTTATTCCATACTGACACATGAATATTATTATTAATCTTTGAAAATTCATTTAGAAAACGGTATGTATTCAACTACAATATGAGATAATCGGTTTTCACAATGGCCTTCAGATATTTTACGTCTACAATAATTTCGATAATATCCACCACTAAACCTACTCTAACTTGTGTGAAAGGCAAAATTGCACTGAAATACGCATCTAATGTTATCCACAATATAATGTCTACATGAGAGCAGTATTTCGTTGTCAAATGCAGTAGAAAATTTCAGTTTCCGATTGTCAGGGACCATACCAACCCAATGTATGCAAAATACGTTTTCTGTTGCACGAATCTAAGCATATTTTGTCCTCGAAAATTTGACATGTCAGCAAAACACTTTTCACATTTAATGAAGTCTAGATACGAGAACATATTTCCCTATTTCTGGACCACTGCAATGAATAGACGCAATTCAAATTCGTGCAAAAGTACTGTATTTATGTGTGCTGGCATTACCATGGAGCTTTCTAGGTTCCATGTGAACCTACGTTTAGTAACGTTTCTTCTAGTTGGACTTTCTGGACTGGTATATGTTTGTTGTATACTTTTTTGTGCGGAACACAATTTTTTAGTTAAACAAAAATGAATTCCTAAATACTTTCCTCGTGAATCAGTTAATAATTTATTTTTAAATCATATCTGATTATATTTTTTCCATTTGTTTGATAACAAATTATCCTACTCCTAATATATTTAAGTGGTTTAAAGTTTACATATTTTCCAATATGCAGTTAAAAACGTCAGTACAAAATTTCTAACTAATTACAATTGTAACATCAATTGACTACACTTGTTTAGACGAGACATTTCATAGGACGAACCAATATCGATTCACACCTTCTAGTTTTACTTTTATTTGCTTATTAATATTTGAAGGACTATTAGTCGCAAACAGCGTTTCAAACACTGATGAGCAGTTACTCCACATTATATCATACCAAAAGCAGGGATCGAGTGTGCACCAGTAGATTTAGTGACGTTTCTATCGGCCTGGCATTTTTAATTTTTAATTTATATTTATAAAATTGGCTTTATGAACAAATGACAAGGTTGTTACCAAATTGGTTTCAAACTCTGTCCAACGGGCTTTATAAAAAGAAAGGTTATTACCCCACTTTCGTTTTTTCACGATATTTTGATAAATTCAAGATGAAATTAAGCTTGATATATTTCGGTAATTAACTTGAGCCTAATTGACTATTTTTTTCTAAGACAAGCCTCTGTGAAGTGAGAAGTTACGCAAAAATTTCAGTCTTCATCGCTTGGATGCCCGAGTGTGGACAGTGTGTTTGTAAACGATTAGTTAGATTTGTGTGGGGCGTACGGACCTACAGTTCCGTTGTCTACACATACAAACGCGCAGACACAATAGGCTCCCTAATGACTGTGTCGATCAACTACCAACCATCAACCTTCCATATAGTCTTCAAATATTAGAGTCCAAACCATCGCCCCTCTTTAAGGCAATCACTTAAAATACGACATACGATCCCTAGGCAACAGGACATTATAACAGGAAGTGAATGCTATCAGTTCAAATATTTCGCATTAAACACTCATACGACTGCTGATTTTAAATATACTTAAACCTGTAACAACAGAATAGTTTACAATCACTCAACCTAATGCAAACCAATTTTATTTTAAATAAGAAAATGTATCTGATCCGAAATTTAACCAATAAACAATCATTCCGTTAACTCACAATAAGCAGAAACATTTTTTATAAATTTGGAAATTTAAAAGTATATTATATTAAGTACGCAAAAGAAATGACTATAAACACACACACACACACACACACACACATATATATATATATATATATATATATATATATATATATATATATATATATTATATTTATATAATGTAAGAACAAAACAACGTACTCCATGGAATAACATTTATTAATATATCTTATTTCTACCAGTATCTACAGCCATTGTTCTGGATTCGTTAGTATATTCGTTCATCCAATCCCACTGTACATGTGTTGTAACCAATCTCCTCTTCGTTATGCTGGCCTTTGCTTTGCGCAATTTAGACCACTACTTTTGTGCAATTTAGACCACTCCTTTTGCGTAACGTCATTTGGTGTGTCATCGCTTTCATTGTAATTGCGTCCGTAATTGATGTATGTGTCGTATTTTGCGAAGCGTTGGCTATTTTTAAAGGCATGTCGGTTATGTCTTTGTTCCAGTCCAATTTAATTTCTTTTTGAATTATTTTCTGCACGTTTAAGCAGGGCTTCAGCTTATTAATTGCAATAGCTTCAAAAGCCAGAAGCATTTTCTCTGTTTTTGCCTTGTAGAGAACTGAAAAATTGTTACTACTAACAGCATGACCTGTGAGTAGTACATGTTCGCAAATTGCTGATTTTTGTGCAGGAGCTGCACCCCTCTTTAATAGTTTTTGAGGGAGATGCTGATTTATTCTAGTTTCGAGCCTCTTTTTTGATCTGCCGATGTACTGAGCGTTGCAGGTACATTGAAATTTGTATACAGACAAAGGTGTTGACGTCACAGAGAGGCTATCTTTTTCATTCGTGCGCATCAGTTTTGTTGTGTTGAACACCACTCTCACCTGTATTGATGGAAACTGTGCTTTTGTCGCTCGAATTACTTTTCGTTTGAAGATTTCCGCTGGAAGATCACCTCCAAAGGGAACACTAAGCGTTACTATCTGGGGAGTTTGATTTTCTTCCAAATTGGCCACGATTTTGTTGCGTTGCCTCAAGTTGTATTCAATGAACCAGTCCGGATAGCCATTATTTCTCAACGCTTCGCGAAGCAAATTTAGCTCTACTTCAATGTTGTCCGGTGAACAAATCCTGCGTATTCGTGTGCCCAAATTCATTATTAGGTTTCTTTTGTACGCCCTTGGCACACTACTCATATAATGGACATATTGTCCAGTCCAGCTTGATTTCTTGTGAACTGACCTTGAGAGAGTACCTTCTTCATCTCTCGTTATTCCTACATCTAGGAAGGATAAATATCCGTCTTTTTCTTCTTCTATTGTAAACTTGATTGCCTGGTCTACCTTGTTTATGTGATGTAGCAGTGAATTTGTATCTTCATCCTTTTCAACGACCATGAAAGTATCGTCAACGTAGCGCACGTAAAAATGAGCTCCATTGATAAATGGTTTTAAACCAGTTGTTTCTAAATGGTGCATGTATATGTCTGCCAATACTGGTCCAAGAGGACTACCCATACCTATGCCGTCAATTTGTTTGTAGAAGACTCCTTGGAATACGAATTGTACGTTGGATGTGCATAATAGAAGTAGTTCTCTCATGTCGTCCACTTCTATCAGTGTTTCCGCTCCTGATGATCGTATATATTCACATAGGATATTTATAGTTTTATTTACTGGAATGCTAGTAAAGAGTGACTTTATATCGAGGGACACCATTTTCCTCTCTTTCAAATTTAGGTCGCGAATTTTTTCTACGAATTGAAAGCTATCCTGTACAACGTGGTCTATTCTTCCTTTCATGATAGGCTTTATAATCCGGCATAATAGTCTGGCTGCCTTGTGCTGTGGGGAATTTATCATAGATAAAATGGGCCTGAAAGGCGGAAGTCCTTCATTGTTGGTCATTTTGTGAACCTTGGGCAACCCATATAATATCGGTTGCGTTGAACCTACGGGCTTGGCATGTTTGCAATCTGTAATAAAAGCATTTTTGTGCTCTATGTCGATTTCTTGTTTAGCCTCGACCTTCGAAATAATTCGGTTTAGAATCTTCGTTATGGAATTTTCTAATTTTGCCGTAGTGTCGCGTTGTACCTCTTCGCGTTTAAATTTTGATTTGTCATTCAGAATTTGTAACATCGCCTGACTATAGTCCGTATAGTTCATTAACACTACGCCTGTCCCTTTGTCTGGCTTCATGAGTCTGACTTGTTTGTTTCGTTGTAGCTCATTCAGTTCTTCTAGATGCCTTTTGGTGACCAGTTTATTGCCTTTGAATGTGCGCATATATTGGCCATACGCACTTCGGAGGTCCGATTTAAAGAGCGAGATGTCGTATTTTTCATTTGATTTGTGTTTTGTGGCATCTTCAAAGAAGCATTCCATTGATGCCTGCATATGCATTTCTTCACGTTCGTTTATTCTAGTTTTTGTTATGCAGTATTTCGGTCCAAGAGAGAGAACTTCATTTTGATGTTTTGTTAGATTTATGTCGGTGTAATTAAAAATAAATTTGCCTGGATTCTCAGGAAACTTTTTGAGCTTAGAACATTGCACTGCATTCCGCGCTAGTTTTTTAATCTCTCTCTTCCTCGCACCTTCTGTAATCCATGCTATCTCTTTTAAAAAATTAATTCGAATTTCATCTTCTAACATCTGCAGTTTAGACTCTATAGATAGACATTTAAGTTTGTAGCTATCCGCTTTTGCTTCTTCTTCTTCGATGACATTTTCAAGAATGCGCCGATGAATATTCTCTGATTGATGCTGATTGGTACTTTTCCAACGCTTAATCACGTAAGTTGGGATTGTTTCCTCACATAGACAATTTTTATAATACATCACACGTTCCACACATTCACCATATCTACACGAATAGGATATATATGCATTGATTGTTTTACGTGGAATAGGGTGACCACGGTATTTCAATAAATTGATAGTTTCTAATTTCACCATTTTTTACGTTGTTTTGTTCTTACATTTTAAAAAATGGTGAAATTAGAAACTATCAATATATATATATATATATACTTATATATATATATATATATATATATATATATATTATTAGATTTTGACAGATGCCGGTTTTATTCATGAGGCCACTGCACAGAAGCTCAAACCAGTTGGATCATCTACACCAATAATGTACGGATTACCAAAAACACACAAAAGAGGTTGTCCTATGAGGCCAATTTTATCAATGGTAAATTCTCCGTTTCATGCACTAGCTAAATGGCTAGTTCGTTTACTTGAACCATTACGTAAACTACTAGGTAATCATTCGGTTGCCGATTCGTTTGAGTTTGTAAACAAAATTCAAGATATAAATGTTAAAAACAAGATTATGGTATCTTTTGATGTTACGTCTTTGTTTACAAATGTTCCAATTGATGAACCATTGATATTATAGTCAAAGCAGTAGAACACGACATATTACCATCGCTGGTGCCAGGTCACACTTTACGCAAGCTTACCTTATTATGCACGAAAGACGTACGGTTTCGTTTTAATGGAAGCATCTACAAACAGACTGATGGTGTGGCAATGGGAAGCCCTTTGTATCCAGTGTTTGCTGAGATTTTTCTAGGGCACCTACATAACACACCATTAAAGAGTGACATAAGTAAATGTGCTCAATATATACGGTACGTGGATGATATATTTCTTGTACATAAGAACAGGTCGCAATCACGAACATTGCTTCAAAGTTTCAACGAAGCACATAAGAATATCGGCTTCACGTCAGAGCACGAGAAAGATGACTGTCTGCCTTTCCTAGATGTACTATTAAAGAAAGAAACTAATGGTTAATTGAACAGAACAATTTACCATAAACCAACATAGTCTGTACAGTATTTGCATTACAGCAGTTTTGTGCCATTTCAATATAAATTATCAACAGTTCGTGGTTGCTTTTCAAGAATTGACAGGTTGTTTAGTCAAGATTCTAAAGCAAATGAATATAATAAAGCAATTAACGATTTAATGTCTAATGGCTATCACAGACAATAAATTGAATCAATTATTAAAAGGGGAATTAACCAGAAACAGAGGTATTATGGGCCAAAAAGAAAACAGTCTACCTAAACATCCCATTTAAAGGGGATGCAGTTTCCCGAATGGCACAAAAGAAAGTTGAAGCAGCTTTAACACGCACATTTAATGCAGCCAAACTACGAGTGTTATTTAGGGTAACACACTTGCCTTTACTAGCAATCAAAGAGAAACAGCCGTTAATGTCGATATCAAATATTATTTACCAATATACATGCGCAAGTTGCCGATCAACTTACGTAGGCCGATCGACCAGGCGGTTAGTTACTCGAATGAGAGAACATTGCAACTTAAACGCCTGTTTTAAATCAAATGGTGAATACACGCCTGCTATTGCGCAACCAATCATCGAAACATCGCACGTATGTTCTCCAAACGTAGCATTCAAAGTAATTATTAAATGCAAAAACAAAAGGAAGCTAGCCACATACGAAGCCCTATGGATAAACGAATTGCAGCCGGATTTACGTAAGGAGAAGAAGCACGTATAAGCATTGAGCTTGAAGTGGACGTGACGCACGCAATTTGATTGGTTTCTATTTTTCACACTCTCTTTGTTCACATATTTCTATCTTGTTTTGCTTTCCAATTTATATATAAAGATATGTTCATGAGTAGATATTTGAGAAGACCATGAGAAAGAAAATTTTCTTATATCTGATAAAATTTCTTTTTGTTTTTGCACACAGGAAGGGTACAATGAATTTTATTAAAGCTCGCATTTCAAAGAATATATAAATATATATATATATATATATATATATATATATATATATATATATATATATATATATATATATATATATAGGTTTGAAGTTGAATGGCAGGATTTTGATGATATACGTATTATCAGTATAAAATTGATATTCAAAATATACAAAAAGCAAAATAAATTCATCCAGTAGTCGGGTTTCGTCATTATTGCGAACTCTTTAAATACTCCAAACATGAACTTATTCACATTTGCTGCAGAATCTGTAACCCTATCCACTACGCTATCCATGCCACATATCACACAATATTTTAAAACATATACCAAATTAAATCTTCTGAACAGCCTCTCCTTTAGATGGAAACAATTTGGAATCTATAAAGTTTACTGTACTATTTAACCACCGATCTCTTCGTTGTATAATGACAGATTCTGGTTGTCTTGAGCGTGCAGTATGCAACGTGGGTGGCGCGGTGGATAGTTCTAGACTCGGGAGCAAATATGCCCAGTACTCAAAGAATTCCCAATAAGGATAAGACGGGTCTACTGGATGCATTACTTTTCTACTTAATGTAACATTTAATTTATAGTGATAATATACCCATAATCAAATTTCTGCCATTCGATTCAAATTAATATAACTTCCTCATTTGGCATGGTGCCTGCTGTATTAAGGCAGTTCAGTGGTGATTAGATGGAAGTTTAATTAGTAAGAAATTCTAAATAGGTTCTGCATAAAATTAAATTCTAATTAGAAAATATTTACATTTCGTGTAGTATGCGGCTTGAGTAGCGCAGCGGATTGTCACATTCTTATAAGCAAATGTCCTCAGATTCGCATCAAGTCTGTGACAAAGTGAGGACAGTGCTTCAATTTCTTGGATGAATTGCCTTCACTACCTGGTGTAATACTGAGTTCATACTAAAAATTATATATATATATATATATATATATATATATATATATATATATATATTTAAATCTGCACAATTAAAATATAAGAATATAATTTAACATTAGTTGGTAATATTATTAAGAAATGTATAAAATCACAAATTTAATTCATCATTTATTTGACGACAAATTTACCTATATATACAATGCTTATTCTCTACTAGCAATATATATATATTTATACATACACAAACTGTCATATAGTGTCTTGGGTCTAGATTACCAGTGCGACAAGCTCCATGTGAGCCCATATTAAAAGGCATAATTAATTTGGAATTTTTACTGTATCCTTTTAACTACGAGATCCATCGATTACTCATTCCAATTTCTTCTCTAGGTTGAAAGCATGGCGCGGTGTGACCAATTGACCAATATTGCAGTTAATGGTGCCTGGTTGAAAATGGCTAGCTTAAAATTCCTTCAATTCCAGCATCCCCTGTGGTCTTTTTGTTGGCCTAGCTTTCATGATATACAATTGGCTTTCGCCATCAGTGCTTAAACTAGCGCATTTGTCGTTTCATAACAGGGTTCGATGATGTTGATCACCAAAGTGCGGTCATATATTAATTGTCGCCCTGTAATTTTGGCTCTTAATAAATGCCACGAGAAGCTAAGCTGATATAAAAAATTGAGCAAATCGAAACGTATAAAATGATAGACAATTCTACTCAGGCACGAGCGTTTATCCTAGGTGATTCTCAAAGACCCACAGAGTAAAGAGCAAGTTAAAATATTCTTAAATTAAAAATTGTTATTATGTGCTGATTTGAATTGACGGACAATTTCAGCATTCACAAAAATCCGAAGACAGCAGCGCAAAATTTATATATATATATATATATATATATATATATATATATATATATATATATATATATATATATCTGAAGAAGTTGATTCGTTTAGTGTCATTAGATATCCCAGTTAAACCAAATATATAACGGTTGGTAGTAGGGTGTCATTTGGAAAACTCCTAGACTCACGATCAAATTTGCCATCACAATCATTTTCAATGCGCTGAAGTTCACAATGTAATATATGGACATTCTTTTGGCAAAATAAAGAGCTATGTGGACCGCAGCTTCTTATTTTGTCAATATTACAGCATCATCAGTAAATTTGGAATCACCAACCCGGTGGTCACCATTTGCGATCTCATGTCAAACTGGTGTTTCGGACGTACCAGCCAACACTGTATCAACAAAATAATTAATCAGATAGTGAACAATGGCAAATTCTTAAAAATCATTGGAGCTAATCACATAAGTTTCGAATTAATAATTTTCAGTGACCATGCGTGCTGATGGCGAACAATAACAGACTTCGAGCAATCAATACATTTTGGCCAGTACGCGACCACTGTGCAAAACACATCATTAAACTTTGCGCGAATCCTAATAAAAAGCCGTGCGTTATCGCGTAAATCCACAACGGCAAGCTGCTGATATTAGTGGCGCATCATACGAAGGCAAGGCTTGGCATGAATGTTGTCGATACGTCCAATTCCCAGTCAAAACCCTTCCTGGGTTTACCTAATTTTATACTCTGCTTCTTCGTGAATCTTGTTCAGAATAATTAAAGTTTACATCTTTGATGCAGCACCGAGCAAATCGACGATAATCAAATTGGCAAAAATTGGTGACAAGCCTGTGCGTATCTTTTTAAATCTCTAATCAAAATAAAATGGATAATTCAAAAGAAAAGCCGTGAATTCAGGTAGATGTTCAATATTCTTAGGTTTCTTTACAGAAAGTAACATTTTGAATAAATAACTTGTAACGATTTCGTGAGGGCAAATCGTTGCTTGTCCAGCCTTTTGTAATATGAGAATATTTTTCAAGTGATTGACGAATTATTGCACTGGAACATAAAAGCGGATTGGACACTAATTGGAGCATGTAACTTTACATCGTCTTTATTAATTCTCCAATAATTATTTTATTAAGTATTTTTTTAATTCATATAGTGTTATCATTGTCTATAAATTAATAATATATATATATATATATAAATTTGTGTATTAAAATTAAATTTAGTATGACGTTCCTGAAGACATGTTGTCTGTTTATTAAGGACTGATTGAAGGTGACTAGTTTGGACCTCAGGCCGTAAGAGATGCTAAACGAGATCAACAAGATGGAATAATTATCAAGAACTTAAGTTGTTCTATGACTGAAAAGTGTGTTTAGTTTACAACAAGGATAGCACAGTTTTATGAGTGCTTGACGTTGAAGCACATATGCACTGTTTCGAGCCCCCATCGGACATAAGTTTTAAGAAGTACTTGATGAGTGCTCTACAAGCACGAAACCTGAAAACTCGATGAATTTCCGTGCTATCTTGTACAATATTTTGTTTATACTGGTGACATCAAAATATTAAAAATCGTATCTTTCAGAAATTCAAATTAATATATATATATATATATATATATATATATATATATATATATATATACCCTTAGTACCCATTCCATGTGCAAAAATAAAAATTAATGTTATCAAATAAAAGAACCGCTAGTTTTTCATTTTCTTCTCAAGTATCCACAACTGAACATCATTTTATATAGGAATTGAAAGGCAAAAGATACAAATTTTAAACATTGAAAGAATGTGAAATAAGTGAATAACCAATAAATTGCATGCGTCACCTAAATTTCAAGCTCAATGCTTGAACATGCTTCTTCTCCTTGCATAAATCAAGCTGCAAATTGATTATCCGTAAAGCTTCTTATGTGGCTAATTCCCTTTTATTATTGCATTTTGTAATTAATATAAATGCTACGTCTGGAGAACATACGTGTTAAAAAGGCAGACAGTCGTTTTTATCGTGCTCTGGCGTAAAACCGATATTCTTCTGTAATTTGTTGAAACTTTGGAGCAGTTTTCGTGATTGCGATCTGAGGCCTATTTATCAATGGTCAATTCTCCGCTTCATGCATTGGCTATATGGTAATTTCCTATACTTGAACCATTGGCCAAACTATTAGGTAATTATTCAGTTGCAGATTTGTTGGAGTTATTAAACAAAATTTAAAATATAAATGTTAAAGATATGATTATGGTATCCTTTTTGTGTAACTTCTTCGTTTAAAAATGTTCCAATTGATGAAACCTTTGACATTATAACCTAAGCTGTAGAACACGACATATTAACACCGCCGGCGCAGGTCATACTCTGCGCAAGCTTTACTTATTATGCACGAAAGACGTACGATTTCGTTTTACTGGAAGCATCTACAAACAGACTGATGGTGTCGCAATGGGAAGCCCCTTATCTCCAGTGTTGACTAAGATAATTCTAGGGTATCTTGATAACACATCATTAAGAAATAACATAATTAAATGTGTTTAATTAATGCGGTACGTGGATGATATTTTCCTTGTCCTTAAGAACAGTTCACAATCACCAACATGGCTTCAAAGTTTGAACAAAACACATGGGAATATCGGTTTCACGTCAGAGCATGAGAGTGATGATTGTCTGCCTTTCTTAGATGTACTATTCAAGAATGAAACTAATGGTGAATTAAATTATAAAAATTTACCAAAAACTAGCCTGGTCTGCACAGTATTTGCAATGCAGCAGTCTTGTGCCGTTTCAATATAAATTATCAACAGTTCGTGGCTTCTGTTCAAGTATTGACATGATGGTCAGACCAGATACAAAAGACAACGAATAAAATAAATCAATTAACGATTTAATATCCAATGGCTATCCTAGAAAATTAATTTAATTAATTTTTAAAAGGCGAAGTAACCAAAAACGGACGTACATCCCATTTAAGGTGGATGCAGTTTCCCGAATGGTACAAGATAAAGTTGAAGCGGCATTAGCACCGTCATTTAATGCAGCTAAACTGCGGGTGTTATTTAAGTTCACACACTTGTCGTTACTAGCAATTAAAGAGAAACAGCCGTTAATGTCCACATCATATATAATTTAGAAATAAACATGAGCAAGCTGTCGATCATGTTACGTAGATCGATCGACCAGACGGTTAATTACTCGAATAAGTGAACATTGAAACCTGAACGCCTGTTTCAAATCAAATGGTGAATACACGTCTGCAACTGCGCAACACATTTATTGAAACCTCTCACGTAAATTCTCCAAACCTAGCATTTAAAATAATTACATAATGCAATAATCAAAGGGTGTTAGCCACATACATAGCATTATGGATAAATAAATTGCAACCGCGTTTACGCGGGCAGAAGAAGCATGTTCAGGCATTGAGCTTCAACTGGAGATGACGCACGAAATTGATTGCTTGGTCCCTGTTTCAAACCCTCTCCATGTATTCATTTTTCCATTTTATTTTGCCTTTCAACTTATATAAAATGCAATGTTCATTTTTAGATACTTGAGAATAAAATGAGAAAGAAACGATTGTTGTATATGATAACATTTTTTAAAATTTTTTGCACTTGGAATGCGTACTATGAATTTTCTTAAGGCTCGCATTTCAAGAGTATATATATATATATATATATATATATATATATATATATATATATATATATATATATATATATTCCTTAACATTCAAAAGTTTCATCAACATGATATCCTTATCGACTGGCCAAGAATAACAAAATTCAACAACAATCTACTAGTATCCAGCCAAGAACCATTAGGCCCTCTACTAGAATCAACAAACGTACAATCGGATTGGCAACAATGTGAAGTGGAAATAACAGAGGCGCATACGATGACAGAAGTCTCCAAACAATGTGAGCGTTTAACATTGCAATCAACATTAGCGTTGTTACCAAGCGAAAATAGCAATCTTGCGCAGCGGGGTGAAACGATCAACTATACTGGGAAAAATAGCACTTGTACATGTAACAGTGAACAATGTGCACAAATGGCTAACTCTCAAGATACCAAAACAATAATGACAAGATCTCAGACATCACTTCGCAATACTGCGAGAATGACCTTTACATACAAACACGCATACACAACACAAACACAAACGCATACACACTCACCAACTAGTCAAAACAAGAAACAACAGTAATAACGAGTCAGATTTGTTACCAATAGCTTAATCAATTGAAAACCCAAAATGTATAAATATGTATGATTGTATAAGAGATGTTTAGTATTCACGAAATAAATGGCCTTTATCCACTTTGTTATTTATGTTTTGTTTTCCTAATTATAAGAATATATATATATATATATATGTGTGTGTATGGAAAGGATACTTTAAATTTTATTAAAACTCGTATTTAAAATGGAATAGTAATAAAATTTACTTCATTTTCAACACATACTCTAACATGCTGATGCCAGTTATTTAATTTAATGGAGCAGTTCTTGCGCATGCACACTGCAATTACAGGCCAAACATATTTAATTAATGAAATGATTATACACTTTCACTTTAATTAATATATGAATGTATTTTTTCTAATATGTATTAAAAAATATCAACCATGATATGGGTCATAGGCGGACCCATTTCTGGACAAACTTACTATCTGCATTACTATAATAAAGGTTTCGATCTTGATATAAGCACCTAGCCCATTAAGTACATACACTTGTCAGTATAAACTATGAATTTTATAGCATAGAAAAGGCAGTTCTTAGTTTATACTGACAAATGTATGTACGTAATTGGTCAGGTGTTTATATTATTAGTAGTAATTTTTATCGCCGCTCCCGCAAAAAATGTTCATTTAATTACCGTCCGTGTAGTCGACCGCTATAATGAACTGAATATCTGAACAACAAAGACACAATAATCATTCAAATTGCATTTCACTGAGCTTAAAATTATTGAAATTGTACTAGGCATAATGACACACAACTTCAATAGTTCCTTATGAAATGCTATTCGAAATTGATGACCCTAACACAAACAAAATAATCTCATTTATATAATTAAACGAACATTGGTTGCGTGGGTGGTGATAACAATTATTATAATCAAGGTTGCGGTCTTGGTATAAACACCTGACCCATTAATTACTTACATATTTCAGTATAAACTAAGAATTGTATAGTGTAGAAAAGGCAATTCATCCAGTAGACCGGTTTCGTCCTTATTGGGAACTCATCAAGTACTGGCCAGAATTTGCCGCGGACAGGATACGAACCTGGGCACGTCTGCTTCGGAATCTGGTGCTCTAACCACTGAGCTGTCCTGCCGCCCACTACACTACACACAATTTTCAGTTATATACTGACTAATGTAACTTGGTTAGTCAATTTTTCCTTTAGGTGGAGCTCATATGGCATCCATTTAGACCCAAAGTTCCAAATAACCATGCCCAATCTGTCATTACTGAACAGACACCACATTACATGGGGAAATGGTATTGAAATGAACATTTATATAATTAAACGAACATTGGTTGCGCGGGTGGTGATAACAATTATTATAATCAAGGTTGGGGTCTTGATATAAACACCTGACCCATTAATTACTTACATATGTCAGTATAAACTAAGAATTGTATAGTGTAGAAAAGGCAATTCATCCAGTAGACCGGTTTCGTCCTTAGTGGGAACTCATCAAGTACTGGCCAGAATTTGCCGCGGACAGGATACGAACCTGGGCACGTCTGCTTCGGAATCTGGTGCTCTAACCACTGAGCTATCCTGCACAAATTTCTGACACTACACACAATTTTCAGTTATATACTAACTAATGTAACTCGGTTAGTCAATTTTTCCTTTAGGTGGAGCTCATATGGCATCCATTTAGACCCAAAGTTCCAACTAACCATGCCCAATCTGTCATTACTGAACAGACACCACATTACATGGAGAAGTGGTATTGAAATGAACATTTATATAATTAAACGAACATTGGTTGCGCGGGTGGTATTAACAATTATTATAATCAAGGTTGCGGTCTTGATATAAACACCTGACCCATTAGTTACTTACATATGTCAGTATAAACTAAGAATTGTATAGTGTAGAAAAGGCAATTCATCCAGTAGACCGGTTTCGTCCTTATTGAGAACTCATCAAGTACTGGCCAGAATTTGCCGCGGACAGGATACGAACCTGGGCACGTCTGCTTCGGAATCTCGTGCTCTAACCAATGAGCTATCCTGCCGCACACTACACTACACACAATTTTCAGTTATATACTAACTAATGTACCTTGGTTAGTCAATTTTTTCCTTTAGGTGGAGCTCATATGGCATCCATTTAGACCCAAAGTTCCAACTAACCATGCCCAATCTGTCATTACTGAACAGACACGACATTACATGGGGAAGTGGTATTGAAATGAACATTTATATAATTAAACGAACATTGGTTGCGCGGGTGGTGATAACAATTATTATAATCAAGGTTGCGGTCTTGATATAAACACCTGATGAGTTCCCAATAAGGACGAAACCGGTCTACTGGATGAATTGCCTTTTCTACACTATACAATTCTTAGTTTATACTGACATATGTAAGTAATTAATGGGTCAGGTGTTTATATCAAGACCGCAACCTTGATTATAATAAAAATAATCTCATTGTTTCCACTGTTTTATTTGTGATCTTTTTCAGGAAAATCTAAATTATCTTTCAAGTTGTGCACAGGTAAGTGTTACCTCACCGACTGCAATAGGGTAGTCAATCATTTGTCCAATTGATACTTTGGCGTATTTGTTATTGCAACTAATGTGTTTGTGCGTCTACAGTAAATTGTACAATCTCGATATTTGTGTAAATGAAATGGACTTTCAACCATTATTCAATTAGCTGTCTAAATTGTAAATGCGCAATAATGACAGCCAACGGTGGTTTTAAATACAGCATGACGACATTTGATCACAATATTAATATTTTAACAGAAAACTAAATTTTCATCAATTTAAACAATAACGGTGGCTTTACGGAAGACGGCTAAAAACCTTGCTCTATTTAATCTTCCGCCAGTCAAAGGGCTCTGCGTGGTCGTCATGCATTGTGTTGATTACGTCTTTAATGTTAATTTGTTGATATCTATTCTAAGGTTTCAAATTAACAATAAGTGCAATGCAACGGGAGAAACTAAACAGGCCATTTCGACGGAGTTTTTCTATATTCTACAAGACGGACGGAGCACGCATGCAAAAAAAACATATGGAGCCGGTTGGAACAGAAATACCGTGTGTACTCTTCCCCAAATACGCAGACACAGGATATTCCATTGAGGCAAATTGAGTCAATGATAATGACGATGTGAACTGTTCAAATTGTTTGCCAACTTATTGAAACCTGTGAGGAATCATTTATCTGAGTTCAGTTTAGAGGACTTTTTAATTAATTGTAAAAGTATACAAATTAAACGTTTTAAATCAATTAATGTCCGTGTTAGAGGTTGTGCTTTAATTTATTTATTCCCATTTTAATGAAACTTTTGAGTTTATATTTCATTATTGCGAGGACAATATCACAAATATCAAACTAAATTGAATCAAATTGGAAAGAAAATTATATTTGAGTTGTTCAGATATACGCATTATATTCACGAATACAAACAGGATAATTTTCTAGGAACGGGTTCGTCTTTGAACTTTAACATGACCTGTATATTTATTTGCATATTGAAATTAAATAACTTTGATTTATTAAGTCATGTGAAACTGTACAACCGCTAAGTTGATGGTATATTATTGTTCTTTCATATCTGTGTATTCTTCTGTGCATATATATATATATATATATATATATATATATATATATATATATATATATATATTCATATCATATCCATTAGGCAAATAATACACAGAATATGTTTTTTAGGAAAGGAAACACATTTGTGTATTGAAACAACAATGTATATGTGTAATAGCTGTTTCATTTGATATTTAGCTAAATCATACAATATTCCCATTTATATAATTTATATATGTATTATATATTATATGTATTATATATATATATATATATATATATATATATATATATATATACACAGCCTCAACCAGACTCAACAAACATTCGATCCGATTGGCAGCAAACTCATGAGGAAAAAACAGCTGCACATACGGTGACAAAAATTTCGAATCAATATGAGCATTCAACACTGAAATTCGAACCTACGCTGTTATCAAGTGGCGAAAACAAAATTGCGCAAGAAGGTGAAACGAAAGACTACACTCGAGAAACAACATTATTACACGCAAAAGCCAACAATGCGAACGGATGGTTAACTCTCAAGCCATCGATACAAGAATGACCAGATCTCAAACATCAATATGCAATACAGAGAGAAAGACCCTTACATACAAACGGGCACACACACAGACACAAACGGATACATACTTACTAATCAGCCTAACCAAGAAGTAGAAGTCAAACCGAATCAGATTTATTGCCACCCA